>PVIH01006971.1:0-79331 GCA_004025045.1 Sigmodon hispidus
CCTTTGTATTATTATGTAATTTCTTGCACTGACGTTTGCCCATGGGTTCAGTGGTTCACGATTAGACGGGTCCTGGTCAGTTGTGGCACTTTGGTTTGTGTGTCTCCTGTCACCTCTCTGGTCAGGGTTCGAATTCGCCCCTCAGAGACCCCTGCAGTTGGTTTGCTCAGTTCACTCAGTTCGGGGTCGCAATAGGGATTCTTGCAGATACCCTCAGCAGCAGCAGGAGCTGTGGGTGTGGCCAGGTGCAGAGTTCAGCTGCCCCCTGCTCCAGAGTGTGCTGGGACGCCGCAGAGGGCACCGGTCCCGGCGCCTGAGTTTATTTTCTAACACTGTCACTAGAAACCTATAACTATAATATCTCATGTTCAACTCCTTCAGAGACCCAAGAAGAAAATAATATTAACTAAGTAAATAGAGCATAGAAGCAAGCAATTTCCAAAAATTGTAAAAAATAAAAAAAAAACTGACTGCCTGGATGATCACCCCAAGGTTTCTCTATTGTGTTGAAGCATCCATCTTCAGCCTACAGGCCTAGCATATATGACAGACTTCTCTGTGAGGCAGAATATTCTTAAAGACTTTCTTACTTTGTCTTGGAAAAATTCTGCAGTTCCTTTTTGTATGTCCTGCTTGTCGATTTTGGATATCATACTATCAACAGTTGAGGCAAGTGTACTTAATTGCCCCTTGGCTAACTTTTGCCACAAAGAAGATCAACTATAAATGAATTTTCTTCATTGTCTATCATCTTTTCTGAAGTAGATTGATGCTGCTAGGAGTAGATGTTTTATTGTATTAGAAATAATAAAAACCTACATTATGAAAATATTTTAAATGCCATATTAATAAATTTCTAAAGTGTTTGAAGATCTGTTCATATAAAATATATGTTTGACCTTGAAAAAATGTCTAATGTGACTATAAGTTTAACTGTAATGTCTAACTACTAATTTGTATTTCTTTATCTTAACTAGTTAGTAATAAAAGTATCAATGACTAGCATTTGTATTTTATTGTATTGTTATATAAACTAACTGTATAAAAAATTACTGAACCCCATGGTATTCAGAGTGTAGTGGGAGGTGAGCGGGTTCCAGACTCTGAGCATCCTGAGGACCTCATCCCAGAGGTCAGAGACACATTCCTGGATCTGACATCATGGTCAAACTTGCCCTACCCGGGCTGAGAGAAACCTTCCCCAGCAGTCCCAGGGGACACATAACAGATAGACAAGCCCCGCTTCCAAGGCTCACAGATGGACAGACATCTCTCTGAACCTTGCGGCCAATGGTGTCCAGAGCAGAGTGAGAGATGGAATTCTTTTGACTGTGCAGATCTTGTGGCCTGACCAGAGTAAGAAATCGTGCAAACTCCATTTCCTGAACAGACAGGAGACACACAAACCCTGTAGCCACACTGACTAAGATTTAATTAAGACTTGACTAAAAGTGGACCAGGAATGCAATGAGCAGATGTCAGTGCAAGACTACACGTAATAATATAAAGAACAACAATGCACCATCAGAAGAAGCTGAAGACTCTACAACACCAAGACCTGAACAGAGAAATGAAGAGAAAACAGAAAGAAACAACAATAGAAACATCTTTATGAAGATTATAGAAGCCTTAAAAGAGGATATAAAAAAGTCCATTAAAGAAATAGAAGAAAAAACAAATAAAAAATTGGAAGAGATGAACAAATCCTTGAAGGAAAACCAAGAAAAAGAAATGCAACAAAGGAGTCATTCCAGGAACTAAAAATTGAAATAGAAACAATAAAGAAGGCACAAAGTGAGGCAAAAGAGGAAACAGAGAATCTGGAGAAATGATCTGGAACTAAAGATACAAACATAACCAACAGAATCCAAGAGATGGAAGAGAGAATCTCTGGAGAGGAAGATTCAATAGTGGAAATAAATAAGTCACTCAAAGAAAGTACCAAAACCAAAAACGGTCATAACACAAAATGTTCAGGAAATTTGGGACACCATGAAAAGACCAAACCTGGGAATAATAGGAATAGAAGGAGGAGAAGGAGAAGGAGAAGGAGGAGGGAGAGGAGGAGGAGAAGAAGAAGAAGACGACGACTAACTCAAAGGCACAGATAATATATTCAATAAAATCATAGAAGAAAACTTTTTAAACCTAAAGAATGAATGTATAAAGATACAAAAAGCTTATAGAACACGAAATAGATTAGAACCCCCCAAAATGGTTGCTCACCACATAATAATTAAGCCACAAAACATACAGAAGAAACAAAAAATATTAAGAGTTGCAAAAAAAAAGGGCCAACTTACCTATAAAGGCAGACCCATCAGAATTACACCTGACTATTCAATGGAAACAATGAAAGCAAGAAGATCTTGGACAGATATTCTTCAGGAAACAAGGAGAAGCAACTGATGAACTATGCCAGATTTCCTGCACTACTGAAAGGTATCCCCAGAAACTCTGGGCCTGTAGGCTGAAGATGAATGGTCCAACATTACAAAGGAATTTTAGGTGACTATCCAGGTAGACAGGTGTCATCTCTGTCATTTTTAGATTTTGGAAGTTGCTTGTACTTCCTGTTTACTTGGGTAATATTATATCCTTCTGTGGTCTTTGATGTAGTTGAAGATTTAATAATTATAAGTATAGTTTTTCTTAGTTATTTTAAAAGGTATATTAGACATGAAAATTTCGACTCACAAGAATAAGGTAGATGATAGAATATATTCTTTAACGTGTTAAATACAAATAGACTAGATTTTGTAACTGTAAATTTTGCTTGATAGTTGTTGAAATTGAAATCTTTCTTTTGATTAGTCAGAAAGGAGGAAGAGATGTGGGAATGTCTTTCTATATGTTATGAATATTATTCTTCAAATAAAAAAAATGATTTTGGCCATGCCAGGCACTGTAAAAGAAGTAGGCAGGAAAATTGAAGTGCAGATAGGAGGATGGCAGAGTCAGACAGATTCGATCCAGCCACCAAAGAAGAAGCATGTAAGGAACACAAGTGAGCCATGGACCGCTAGGCAGAACAGGTTAATGGAAATGGGTTGAGTTAAGATGAAAGAGTTAGCTAGCAACATGCCTGAGACATAGGCCAAACAGGATGAAATTAACATAAGTGTCTGACTCATTTTTGAAGGGATAAGGGGCCTTGGATGGGTCTAAACTGGCCCAATGGGTTCAAAAACCTCATGTTATCTTCTCTCATATGCAAATCCTGATTCCCAATTAAACCTATAACTAAGCAACTTGAGACCCACACTTCCTCAGCACCTATTGGATTAAGAAGTGAATGACACTATACCTAGACCAGCCAGAGATCCTGGTCGCCATGACCCAGGCTTTCGGACACCACCTTTGGAATACCACACCCACACATCACACCTCTAAGTCCAGTACAACAGGGAAGAAACCAGTAGGCCAGAACTTTCCATTAAAGTTTAGTTCAATGGACACTCTCATTTACAAATCCTACTCCAATCCCCAATCAATCTCATCACCCACTGACTTCAGTGAGTACCTGAAACCCACAATTAGCCAGCACATATTGGACCAAGAACTTCTATAAGATCAAATGATCACTATAGTAGTTCCTCAGAAAACTGGAAATTAATCTACTCAATGATCTAGCAATATCATTATTGGACATATACATAAGGGATGTACATTCTTACCTCAAGGACATTAGTTCAATTATGTTCTGTAATAGCCAGCACCTGGAAACAACCTACATGCCCCTCAACTGAAGAATGAATTAAATAATTGTAGTACATTTACATAATGGAATACTTCTTAGCAGTAAAAAATGACATCTTAAAATTTTCATGCAAATGGATGGATCTGGAGAGTATCATCTTGAGTGTGTTAACACAGACCCATAAAGATAGACATGGTATGTACTCACTCATAAATGGAGTTTAGATGAAATGCAGAGGGTAATCAGGCTACAATCTACTCCCACTCACAGCAACTTGGTAAAAGAAGAAAGTTAAGAGAGACATCCATAGATCCCCCAGGGGAGGGGAAATAGAGACGATCTGAGAAAATTGTGATAGGGAGCAAGGGAAGGTGAAAAAAGAACATGAGAGAATGGGATAGTAATGTGAGGGTGAGAGAAATGGATAAGGAGAGCAAAGAACTGGGTAGCATGAGAGTGAGAAATCTGGAGCTAGGGAACACCCAAGAAACCACAAGATTAGGCCAGTTAGGACTCTAAGAAATAGTGGAGAGGGTGCTTAAACTGACCTTTTCCTATTATTATATAAATGACCACACCAATTGCTATTATAGAACCCTGATCCATCAACTAACTAGCTGAATGAGGCAGATGCAGAAATTCCTATCAAAACAGTGGGTCCCGCTGAAGAGAGGAAGGAGAGATTGCGTGAGGTAAGGGATCTGGATCATGACAGGAAGATCTGGGGAGAAGGCTTTTCTGTGCTATTGGGAGCTCTTATACTCTTGAAATGACTGCGGACGAACCTTCATGGAAAGGATCTGGACCCTCTGAATATAAATGACAGTCAAAAGGCATGGGAAGTTACTGGAGCCTCTTGCAATTCAGGTCCATGAACTGGCATCTCGGAGGAGTCCATGCATAGTGGAGAAACATCTTTCTCAGCCTTGGCACTTGGGAGAGGAACTAGGTCCTAAATCAATTGCATCTGCCAGACTAAATTGAATCACCTTGGGATTCCTGGCTCTCTCTGGAGATGAATTGGGGGAGGGGGATGTGAGAAGCTCGGGAGAAGCTCAGGAGGACTGGGAAAAGACCTGGGAGAAGGAACAGTGGAAGGTATGGAAAATTTCTTAAAATTAAAAAAAGAATACTGCCAATTAGAATTTATAATAACTTCATGAATTTATTAATCAGATCCTCCTATATCTTATACCAAATACTTGAACTCTGGCAATTCCTAGTAGCTATTAACTTCTTTACTGACGCCTTAATTTTCCAATAGACGTTGTCTACATTCACTTTCCTATAACACCACATATACCTGAACATTTTATCTGTCATGGTATTTGCTTTATAAGTGCTCACAGGAAGAAAGTAAATATATTCTCATTTTGAGTAGTACTTCTTTTCTCTATTCTTTGCCCTTTAAAAAATTCAGAAATTTTATAATAGAGTAACGGCTAGAATAATATGTGTTAAAAGCAGATAAGCATAGGTCTGATATTTCTTATCAATGGATTTTTTTTAGTTTTACAAGAAATTAAACTTCAGATTACTTATCTATAGGATACACACTACCTTCTCAAGTACTAAATGTTATGATTATAAAGGTACTTAGAACCATACATAAAATAAAAAAAAACAAAAAACAAAAAAAAAAATAAACTCATCTAATACTAGTCCTACAAGCTTTCGGTCTTTACCAGAAATTACAATGGGAAATATTTTTTAAACTGCATAAGTGCTTTCATTTGTTAAGTATGTTTGGTCATTAACATTTACTTTCTAAACATTCAATTCAAAATAGTCATCACACTATTTACTTTCTTATAATTAAAAGTAGACACAATTGCTCCAGGGATTTCTGAATGTCTTTACAGAAAAAAAAATAAAATATGATGTTAAAATTAACCAGCTCAAGTTTACTGGTAAGATTTTCCTGTAAAAGAAAATTCATAAACAATAATAGCCAGTTCACTGGAGAATTTTATATGAGATAATTGTCTGAGATATATACATATATACACGATTTGAGAACGATTTGTAAGTGACAGTTTTAGGAAGAAGAAATTATTCTAAATTTTAAAAAAGAACGGAAATACATCTGGTACATGTGCTTTGAAGTTGACCACTTTCATTTCAAGTTTAGTTGGTCATAAAATTTTTCTTACTCTCGACCTGGTCCAACTAGGTTCTGTAGCTCAAATTCTCACCTAGAGGAAAAAATGAGCCAATGACATCTCTAAGATGAAATTAGAGATGCCACTTAGTGGCAACATTGTATGTAGAGACAACTCTCTTAACTAGATTTAAGACCTTCATCAAATTTAAGATTCATGCATGGTTCCGTATATATGGTCAAAACAATGATTAGGAAAGTCACCTTTTGAGTTATTTCTAAGGTATTAAGTTGTTAACTACTACCTAATTTTTATCTTTAATTTTTCTATCCATAGGTATGTGCCACTTTCTTTTTTTCTTTGTTTTTTATTATGAATAAAGTAACATTTTTTATCCATATATATCCTTGTTCAAGCTTCTTTCCCCCTCCCACCCCTTCTAGTCACTCTCTCTTCTCCACATCTCTTTATCTCCTCACCAGCAAGGACAGGAGGTTCCAACGTCCCATTGTGACTTGGATGAGCATCCACTCCTAGCAGATCCACTTTGCTTACCTCAACATCAAGACTAGGTCAGGTGTTCCTCTGGAGGGAGTGGGATCCAAGGTGTCAGTTTAACGTGTTTCAGATCCCAAGCAGGTCAGTGTTTGTGGTTTGCAGCTTGGAAATGCTTTGCTTTTTCCTTTTTTGTTTAGAGTCCACTGATGAGTGAGTATATCCCCTACTTCTCTTTCTGGGTTTGTGATACCTTGCTCAGGAGAATATTCTCCAAACCCATCCATTTGCCTGCAAATTTTAGGAAATAACTTTTTCTTACTGCTGAGTAGTACAACATTTTGTAGAAGTACCACAGTTTGTTAATCCATTCTTCAGTTGAGGGGCATCTAGGTTGTTGCCAGGTTCTTGCTATTATGAATAATGCTGCTATGAACATAGTTGAGATAAAGCATTTGGAGTGCCAATGTGCATCTGTAGGGTTTATGCCCAGTAGTGATATTGTAGTATCCATGGAGAGATTGATTTCCAGTTTTCTGAGAAACCACCATACTGCATTCCAGAGTGGCTGAACAAGCTTACACTCCTTGCTTCGCATATGCGTGTCTTTTATTTTAGGCAATCTGAGAGGAGTAAGGTAGTATCTCAAAGTGTTTTGATTTGCATTTGTCTGATGACTAAAGAAGTTGAGCACTTTTTCAAGTGCCTTTTAGACATTTGTAATTCTTCTGCTGAGAATTCCCTTTTTATTTCTGAACCCCATTTTGTGATTGGGTTTTTCAAGGTTTTCGGCTCTAGTTTCTTGAGTTTTCTATATATTTTAGAGATCAGTCCTATATAACTTTAGGGTTGGTGAAAGTCTTTTCCCATTCTGTAAACTGTCATTTTGTCCTATTGACTATGTCCTTGGCTTTACAGAAGCTTCTCAGTTTCAGGAGTTCCCACTTATTGATTGTTGTTCTTAGTGTCTATGACACAGGTGTTATATTTAGGAAGTGGTCACCTGTGCCAATTCGTTGGAGGGTATTTGCAACTTTCTTTTCTATCAAGTTCAGTGTGGCTGAATTTATGTCGAGGTCTTTGATCCACTTGGATTTGAGTTTTGTGCAGAGTAACAGGCTTGGATCTATTTGCATTTTTCTACACACTACCATCCAGCTATGCCAACACCACTTGTTAAAGATACTATCTTTTTTCCATTGAATATTTTGGGCTCCTTTCTCAAAAATCAGGTATTCGTAGGTTTTTGGGTTAATTTGATTCCATTGATCCACAAGCTTGTTTTTATACCAGTATCAGGCTGTTTTTGTTGAGAAACTTATTAAGATGAGTAGTGAAGAGACTACTACAGTGCTCTAAATAAGCAGGTGTGGGTTCTCTCGTAGATGGGACATTTATGTTCAACTTCTTTCTCAAAGTTTAGCATTCTTATAACAGTAGTTCACCAGCACATGTTTGGAATGAGCTTTCTTCTTATGTTTTATTTTCATCTCAATAAATTTCATTATATCTCCACACCTACCTAGTCATTACTGTGATGTATCAATCATTTAACTCAACAACTATAGTTACACTTATCAACTGATACCAATTAACATTGTATTGTAATCAATAAAGTACAATTAATTTGACTATGACAATATGGCTGGGCAAGAGAATAAAAATAGAGCTTTTATTCTTCTACAAGGTATTTATGACATGTAAAGACATGAAGGATATTTTGTGCTCTACTTTTCTATATAAAATAATTAAATATACAATTCACACATCAAGTGAGTATGCTATAACATATTGATGATTATTTAGAATAATACATCTAGTGAGACTTACAAACATATTTGCTCTTGGTCCAATAAAGGCATTCCTAGAATATAAAAATTAAATATTTTCTTCAGGTTCATAAAGCACCTCTGTACATTATTTATAAGATATGTGTCACTTATAGTTAATTTCATAACTTTTTCTATGTAGCTAATGTAGTCATTCAGTTATTACTCAAAGTGTCATGAATCTATATGGTAGTAACACAAAATAGATTTGCCTGGTCTTCTGTTCCCTAATACTATGCATTTAATGCTAGGTCTGTAATTACAACCAAGGCTGCATCATCAATCTTGCCCAGAGTGAATGCTGGCTATGAATGCCTTCTAAAAGGTTATTTGTTCATTGGTGATGTTCCAATGTAAGTTTCAGTCTTTAAAGAAAACTTTGAAAAGCCATTCTCTTATTAAAATTTTATTCAGAGAATGAAATAGTGTAAAATCAGAATAACAGTTTTTTTTTCAGATACAGTAGCTTTTAATACTTTTAAACCACAAACAATGCATTAGATGAGTATTATTTTCACTAAGGTTGACTTTACAATTGTCTTCTTATGCTATCATTAAGAGAGTACATGATAGGTGTCCTTGTGGAGAGAAGAAAGCAGTCTCATTCCACATAGGTGATCAGTCTTTTCACTGTGACAGATTTAGAGTGAGCTGAAATAGTTGTATTGATTGGCTGCAAAAGAAGTTATTGATGGCAATTACTCATTAGCATTATGCAAAACTGTTCTCAAAATTCCTTAGAGAAGAAGACAGATGTGGCCATCATATTTTGCTCGTCATGTGGGATGGAATCTGTGGACTGGGAAGTGACTAGGAGTATATGCAATTGGGAACACATTGAGAATACCTGATTCTGGAGCCCATTCCCTTCAGAGGAACACCTAACCCAGTCTTGATATTAGGATGAGGAAAGCACATCTGCGTGGAGTGGATGCTGAACTAAGCAACCTTGGGAACTTGGGACCTCCTGCCTTTGCTGGCAGGGAGATAAGGAGATGGGGAGAAGAGAGAGTGACTGGGAGGGGTGGAGGGAAGGGAGTGTGAACAAGGGGACACTTGGATAAAAAAAATGAGACTTTATTCAAAAATAAATAAAAAGAAAGAAAAGAAAAAAACTGCCAACAAAACAAGAGAGAGAGAGAGAGAGAGAGAGAGAGAGACAGAGAGAGAGAGACAGAGAGAGAGAGACAGAGAGAGAGAGAGAACTGATTCCTTGATACCACCTTGAGGTACTAATAAGAGAGAGAGCACAGTGGTTCAATTCTACCTGTAAGTAAAATTTTTTTAAATATTTGTGGTGAAATATGTGTTATGTCTAAATCTTGAGTATATCTTATGTACTACCTGAAATATCTTATTAGCAAATACATTCTTGAACCCCAGTTTCACATGTATATGTAAGAATACTGCCTTTTCAAGAAAATCTAAGGTCAGGATACAGAGATACATGAATAATTTGGTTAATAATAATAGAAGTCCAGAGAATATCAGAAATGAGAGCAATGAGTAATTGCTGACTCCTGAGCCATGTGAGTTCTAATTTGGCAGAAATCCTAGTGGTCACTTGTAGTGGGATTGTGTTCAATTCCATTGTAAATAATTGTCCTGCCTACTGGTTTAATAAAAATGCTGAGTGTCCAAAGGCAGACAGGAAGTTGGGCAGGGCTACCAGATTAATAAAACTCTGGGAACAGGAAGAACAGAGTAGAGATGCCAGGAGATGAAGAGTAAAGAAGTTAAAATGCAGCTGAGAAAAGATACTAAGCCACATGGCTGAACAAGATAAGAATCATGGATTGAGTTAAGATGAAACTATTAGCGGGGCTGGAGAGATGGCTCAGAGGTTAAGCACACTGATTGTTCTTCCAGAGGTCCTGAGTTCAATTCCCAGCAGCCACATGGTGGCTCACATTAGTCTATGATGACATCTGGTGCCCTCTTCTATGCAATGTATAATAAATAAATAAATTTAAAAAACAAAACAACAACAACAACAACAACAAAAACAAGTTATTTGACTGGGCCCTAGGTCAATCACCATAAATTTAATGTAAGTGTCTTTAGCTCTGTGGGACTGCAGGTCTGAAGGCCATGACCTCAGGGCAAATCCTGAAAGGCTGGGACAGGAACCTCATACTGCAAGCACTCCCTGTAGATAAACACTCTGAAGTAGAAAGATGAAAGACCTTGAGAAACAGAATTTATACAAAGACCTAATGTGACTTTTATTTGTTTTTATTTAGTTAAATAGATGAATATTTTTACATAATCCTTTCCCTAGAAATACATATAATAAAATGCAAATCATTATCAATGACAAAATACTAAAAGTTGCATAAGCTAATTGTCAGAAAAACTAGATATGAAGATAATCTAGAAACTCCAAATTATATGTATGTGATCCAAAAGACTGGCCCAGGCATAATGTTTGAATATAAAATTGGGATGAAGTTTTAGGAAAATGGAGAAGCAGATCTCATCTATTTCCAGAAAGAACTTTTCTAAGAAGCAAAAAACAAAACTCAGTATGAGAGTGAGGGTGAACAGGAGATTTCTATTAATAGGCTGAGCAAATATTTCTGTTACTGAAGATAATGAACAGTGTAAAAAAAAAAAGACAAGATTCAATCACTCACAAGTTCTATCCATTAGTGCTATTATTGCAACAGTACACCACCACTTTAAGAATAGTATGTTTGAATATAAAAATAAGTCGATTGGAAGGACAAGGAGATGATGGAGTTCAGTGGAAACAGATCTGTTAGCTGCCACTATTATTTTAATAATCTGATAGATTAAAAATTTAATATAATACCACAGTTTCTACCCTGACAAAATATGACAAAAAACCTCCCAAAACAAATCACACATTTCAGTACTCAGAAAAAAGTAAAAATTTAGATAATAATTAAGGGAGGAGATAGGGTGAAAGGTCCTTTCTATTATTTACTTATATTTTATTTATTTATTTATTTATTGTTTACTTAATGTGAATTAGTGTTTTGTCATACATGTCTGGTTTCCTGGAACTGCAGTTACAGATAGTTGTGAGCTTCCATGTGGGTGCTGGGAATTGAACCTGGGACCACTGTAGTGGGACCACTGTAGTGGGACCACTGTAGTCATTGCTCTTAAGCCTCCAGTGAAAAGTTCTTTCAGTGAATGTTTATGATGAGTATTTATAGGGAAATTTTGTATAAATAACCTCATTGATGTGATGTATAAATCCAGGCAGAATATTACTGTGAAAAATGGCCTTAGACAGACTACTTTGTCAAAGCAAACAAAATTAGTTATTTTTTAAAATGTGCTATGATAAATTCTATACCTTTATACTAGAAAATCACACTTATGCACCTGCAACAGATATATGATTCTGAAAAGTATAGAAATATAACTCAATATAAATAATATTCTTATGCTTTAGTTTGGTAGATATTTTTTAGTATCTTAAATATAAGATAAAATCTTAGGATTAC
Organism: Sigmodon hispidus; assembly: GCA_004025045.1. Classification (NCBI taxonomy): domain Eukaryota; kingdom Metazoa; phylum Chordata; class Mammalia; order Rodentia; family Cricetidae; genus Sigmodon; species Sigmodon hispidus. The sequence continues at coordinate 11,606 of PVIH01006971.1, forward strand.
TATTGCTCTCACAAGACTCATGATCAAAAGCCAGTTGGAGAGGAAAGAGTTTATTTCACTTAGCATTCCATGTCACTCTTCATTGGAGACCGTTATGGTAAGAACTCAAACAAAACAGAAACCTGGAAGCAGGATACAGAGTTTATGGAGGGATGTTGCTTACTTGCTTGCTCCATGTGGTTTTCTTCCCTAGGTTTGATACAATACTCAGGACCAATAGCACAGGTTTAGAAGGACTTACAACTTTCTAGGACCTCTTATATGTACCACTATTTTAAAGAAATGCCCCATAGACTAGTCTAAAGCTTGTACTTATAGAGGCTTTTAATGGCAAAGCAGGTGACTATAGTTTATGTCAAGTTGACATAAATATAGCCAGTACCAATAGTAAGGGTTGAAAAGAAGCTTTCTTTTTTAGATTTAGGAAATTAAGCTATTCATAAACCATTACTAGAAGTAGAGTATCGCGTGTTGTTCATTGAGAGGGATTTCTGTTAATTTGCAATACTGCAATCTAATTATAGTATCCCCAGAAAGTCATTAAGGCAGTGGCAAGGATTTGTGATGTAAATTATGTCACTGGTTTTAGCTTATTTACATTTGCTTTTGTCTTTCAACATTAAATATGTGCTCATTCTTCTACCTACTTGAATAACTGTACTTTATGACAGAAATAGATACAAAACACAGGTATAGATCCATGACTCTCATCTGTTCTAATAATGTGACTCTTTAATGCAATTCCTCACATTGTAGTGACCCCCCAACCATAAAATTATTTTTGTTGTTACTTTGTAAATGTAATTTTTCTACTATTATAAACTGTCATGTAAACATCTGTGTTTTCTGATAGGTTTTAAGTGACTCCTGTGATTCACCGGCTGAGATACACTGGCATAGATGAAGCAATAGAAGAAATATAGAAAAATATTTCACGATGACATTCCATGTCTCCAGTGAACTGTAAGTCATTCTTATCTTTAGTTGTTCCGTGATTGATCATATAGATTGCTTAGGGTGTGACTTTGCTGGTTACGTAAAAGAAAAGAATGAAAAAATATTAGGCAACATAGCAACAAATCCAATTTGAATAAATATTTCTGGGAAGAAATTATTTTTGCACCATAAGTTGTCCTTTTACTTAGATAAAGCAAAGCTAATCTTTTCTAAGTGACTTTATCTCTCATATGGTGTTTGAGAACTATGGAATATTTTTTGAGGAAGAAAAAGGATGAGAGCAGGGTACAGATTTCTTAGAGGTTTTTCACTTGTTCCATTTTACATTAAAACATGGACATTCTCCAAGTCTTCCAAATCATTGCTTTTTAGTTAGGTCATTGAAGATCATAAGAAAGTAATACCTCAATTTTCTCAAGGTATTTCTTGAGTTCTCCAAACAAGTTTATTCTTAAAAATTTATTTTCCAAATCAAACCCTATTTAGAACATCTTTCTTTTGTAGTGTGAATCTCCTCACCAATGAGTTTATCAAGATATATTGTTGAGATTGTTTTAATATAATATTTACAATTTATTCTTTGATAGTTTCATACTTTCTTTATGGATTTACTTTGCTTTAACCCTCCAAATCACCTTGGAAACACTTATGCCCTTAATCCTCAGTGTTGACAAGTTTGATCCTGTAGAGATCTTGCACAGACAACTAAAGCTTTAAGCATCCATGAGAGCAGTGTCCTGTTATGTTTTACAGCAGTCTTTCCAGACTTCTGGCCCTCAGAATTTTTCTGTCTCCTCTTTTGCCATAAATCTTGAATGTTTGTGGGAGGATGTATAAACTAAGCATACTGTTTATAGTTTAATGCTTCACAGACATTTGTTTCTGAACTTCAATCAGTCAAATCTCTGAATTAACCATCATATGGTGTAAAAGACTCCTCTCTGATAAGAAATGAGAGCTGCATTAATGGGGAGATAATGCTCCCCCAGAATCCATAGTTTGCCAGTTAGAGAACTTAATGCTTTGTGTGGGATACCTTTAAATTGTGGGTAATAAAGTTGTGAAAGACTCAACAGAATGCTAGTTGTTGCCATTGTTTTTAGTTGTGCAAAAGTTTGTTTGAGATGTTATGGCTTAGGGCCTGACAGACAGCTCAGTGGTTACTATTGTTACAGAGGACTCTGATTCTTAGTAATCATCAGTCACTCTTCTTTCAGACTATGTGACTCTCTCTTTTTGACTTCATGTATACATATACACACATATGTAGTGGGGTTATGTTCCAGTACATAGTAAATATTTGTCCCTTATACTGGATTAGTAAAATGCTAACTGGACAGAATCAGACAGAAAGTGTGGGTGGGACTACCAATCTAAGAAAACTCTTGGAACAGGAAGATCAAGACAGAGATGCCAGGAGAGACAGCAGCAGACCAGGAGGAAAGGAGAACAAGATACTCCTCTGAGAAAAGATACTAAGCCACATGGCTAAACAAAATAAAAATAATGGATTTAGTTAAGGTGGAAGAGCTAGCAATATGTCAGAGCCATAGATCAATCAGCATGAAATCAATATAAGCCTTTTTGTAATTATTTGGGGCAATGCGGCATCAGTGCTGAGAGAGGGTCCAAAGATCAGGCTAAGCTGAAAAGGCTGGGCCAGAACCTCCATATTACACACATACAAATATCCAAACACATATGTGCATAATTATAGTAAATAAATCTAAAATGAGAGCAGATTTTCAGAATCACTCTTAGGTTCTGTGCACATAAGCATCTAGTAAATATTCCCAGTATGGAATACAATGGCCAATGGAAAAAGAATGAAGACAGATTCTATAAAAATTTTATTTTGTTTTGGAAATTATTAAAAATTAATAAGCTATTATTATTTTATTATCTATGTATGTGAGTGTCTGAGAAAGAGAGAGAGAGAGAGAGAGAGAGAGAGAGAGAGAGAGAGAGAGAGAGAGAGAGGAAGGGAGGGAGAGAGAGTTTTGTATGTCATGGTGTTGAGTATGAGATCAGAGGACAACTCTCAAGAGTGAGTTCTTTCTTTCAACTGCAGGATGTGAGGCTTAAGGTCAGTATACCTGGCTTGCACAAGTACCTTTATACACTGAGCCATCTTATAGGCCCTAGTTTTGTCAAGTTTTATGATAGTCTGTTATCATATCCAGAAAAATGACTAATGTTGTGTGGGGGAATAAGGGGAGAGAAGGAAGAAGAAAGGAAAAAATGGTATAGAATTTACTATCTAAGGTTTTTATGTCTTTGTTAGGACAGTTCTATTTTTATTGAGTTTCTCTGAATAGACATATGACTATGCTACTTGTTCTTATCAGTATGGAGCACATGTAAGAGGGGCCAGAGATAGGTTTTACAGGGGGTGATTTGGAGATAATGACTTGTGGCTGCAATAACGAGAGGTAATGTGCAATATACCCCTGTGAAGTTTGGTGACAGGAATTAAATTAACTCATGTCACTATTGTGAAGCAAGGTTAACTTGAGTTGAACTGTATCACATCCCTGAATCTACTTAATAACGTCGCTGCCACAGAATGGTTAAGAGATAAATTAACTGAATTGTGATGTAAAGAAAGCAGGCAATGTTGCCAAAGTCTGAGAAAATACATTTGAGGCTAATATTTCAGGAATTTTAAGTATCTAGGTAGAAAGAAAACTTTAATGTAACAGAGTAGATGTCTCAAAGTAGAAGTGTTTTAGGATGAAAGAAATCCTTGACCATATTCCTCAATGGAAGATACATTACTCAGGTTTATGATTTGTTATGCAACCACACTGGCTGTCATTAATAGTGTTTTTTAATTTTAAGAAGTAAACTTTCAGGGACTATCTAAATCATGTTGGATAGATTTTGCTTGCATTCTCTAAAGCTTCAGCCACAAAAATATTTAACATATTCTGTTAAGTATATTGATGACATTTTAAACAGACAAGGCAGGTTTCCTTTTTTAGGCATGATTATATTAGAAGACATTTTAGAGTGTATAAATAAAAATATGGAAAATAAACAAGAGTTATTAATATTTTTCAGATAAATTGTGTTTTAGTTTGGATGAATTTTTTATGCCTTTGACATAAATGCATTTGAAAGTCCAGTAGAATAATTGGAAAGTCCTTGTAGAAGAAAATTATTAATGTATCTATTTTCATGGAGAAGGAGCATTGTACAGAAGCTTGTACATAGGATTGCAAGTGAAGAAGAAAGGTAAGCATCAAAATTAAAAGTCATAATAATGTCATAGGCCAAGAGCAAATATTCACCTATATTTATTTATATTCAGTGCACAAATATTAATTCCAAGATCTTGTAGTTACCAGACACTATGTTAGTTATTAGAAATGCTCACTAACTCTGAAATAAAGACTGAGGAAACATCATAGAAAGAAACTAAACCCTCCAAAGGTAGATGACAGTCAAAAAGCATGGGCAATTTATATATGGGCCTCTTGAAGTAGGATCAGATTATATTCCTGGTACATGAACTGACATCTCAGAGCTCATTCCCTATAAAGGAACACCTTACTCAACCTTGATACTGGGATGAAGGACTAAGGCCTACCTCATCTGAATATGCCAGATGAACTGACTCACCTTGAGACTCCTTTCCCCTCTTAGGGAATGGATAGGGGGAATGTTGTGGAGCAGGCTGAGGGAGGACTGGGAGGAACTGGGAGGATGGAAGAGAGGGAGAATAGTGGTAGATTAAATAAAAAATGGGGAAAAAATAAAAATGTGGATGTTTCATCTACCTTTGATGTTCTAAGAGACTTATAGGAAGGGAAATTGATCCTCTTAAAAAAAAGTAAGGCATTACTATTACCAAATGGGAAGAATATGAACTAGCAAAATTAGAGAAGTCAGAATAAACTTCCTCAAGGAGGGAATTTTGAGTTTAATTTATTGTCAGAGAAGAAACTGTCATAAATATTTTGATCAAATAACAAGACAATGAGAAAATAAAAACAAAATTTAACAATTCCCCTATACTCTATTTAGGTAAACATTACAAATGCTGCCTGTAATTTATTCTCCTTGCTTTTCTATATTTTAGATAGAAATGTAAATGTGGCTGGCATCAAAGTTGTGGTTCTTCTTTTTCATCTTCTCAGGGCTAAGATAAAAGGCAATGAACCACCTGCCTACTTCTTTCTCAATGAAACATGTTTATTTTCTTCCCAGTGTCTTAGTGTGCTAATGTAGAGCTTCGATTTCTAATTAGCTACAAATGACAGAGGAGGACTGTTAAGATGATTCAGCAAAATGGAAGCTGTCACACAAGTCTGATGATTGGCATTCAATCCCTAGAAACCATAATGCAAGGAGAGAATCACGTTCCCAGAGTTAAACCTTATACTCTCACAGTGGTACTGCCCAGTATAAGAATACTACTAATAAGTGAAATTTGATTGCGAAAATGTAAAAAAAGAAAAAGTGTAAGAGTTTTATTTAATGTTTAATGTTATTCAATTATTGTCATCAAACACACAAAAATATCCAAGTTGAACAACATCTTGTAGAATGATTTGACATAGTCAGTGATGAAAATTTCAGGACACTGAGGCTTCTTTCTGCATTACAATTCATAGCATAAACTAATTTGTATATAGAGCTGCTAGAGAAGTAGTTCACCGGAGGAGCTGTGACAAGTGTAGGAATATGGAGGGATATGTATTTTGAGTTCAATAAAACTCAACATCATCTCCAGAACAGACTTCTGTCAATAATAAATACATGTAGCAAATTCATAACTATCCACAAATCTGTGCTCCATACATAAATGATCAATGCATTTTTCATATATTATTAGTCAGAATGAGAATTTTAAAACCTTTACTAGTTGTTTTATTATAATAATATGTATATAAGGATTTAACCCACTCTGCAATTTTAATGAGGTCTCAGAAATGACATGTTGTTGCTATCTTGTTTATGTCTTTTTCCATGTGAACACCTTCTCAGGTGTCCCTCAGCAGAATCTGTAACTCTTGATCATGTAGTCTTGTAAATCTGCCATGAAATTTAAATAAGTTATTTGCTTTGGTTGTTCTATCCAATACACTGTGAATATTCACATTGAATTGGCTGTTCCTTTGCCTACAGCACATGGGAGAATTTTTTTTCCAGAAAACTATCAATAAATGTTTTGAATGAATATGAGAAAATATGTATTAAGCCTGTAAAAATTAAAAGATATAAATTATCATATGTCAAGAAAATATTCCTATTTCACTAAATGACAAAATGTAATTATTGAGATATTTACTTTAGGTTGAAATACTAAGGTCTTTGAGGCATTGATACATTAAATTAAAAAAAATGACCCATCTTCTCTTTTATAAAATATGTGATCTATATTGTTAAAATGGAGTAGCATGTCTTATCTTGACTTTAGAATAACTAATTGTCTTAAAAAGCAGTAGCAGCTTCAGTTTAAAGATCAAACAGAAAACAGCTCCAGCTGAAGGACCTACTATTACATAATTTGTCATCTATAACACTATCTACAGATCTTTTCCATCACAATCATCCTCAGAGGGGCTGAGCAAGTCACAGATAGATATTGATGCTAAAACAAAAGTATATATTTATTTGAATGATGATATTGAAAAGTTAAAAATGTTTGAAAAAATATCTTATAAATATATAATCAAATTAATTATATCTATTGCTATACTTACTTAAAAAATAAGACAGGGACAGTGGAGTGCTTCTAACAATTTGTAAGTAGTTTTAAGAAAGCAATTAAAAAATTAGATTGAGAAGCACTCTTAGTTGCAGGAAATTCTGAGTGAATGACATATCACAAAAACTAGGATACTACATGTTTGTAGATGTTGCTTCTCATACTCTAAGGATCTGTTAAAGAATATAAGTTAATGTCATGGTGTAGTCAGAAGTTTCTCTGTTCTTCCCAGCCAGTCCCACAGCCATTTAGTACATAATCACATAAAGGATTATATTAATAATAAACTGTTTGGCCTACAGCTCAGGCATATTATTTTCTAACTCTTAAACTAACACATGATACTTATCTATGTTTAGCCACATGGCTTAGTACCTTTTCTTCAATGTAGCTTTTTTGTCTTTATTCTTCTGGGTCTGGCTGGCCTCTGCTCTTCTGTTTCTCTTCCTGGCAGTTCTTTTGGTCTGGTCACTCCACCTATACTTCTCGTCTGCCTAGCTTCTGAACAATCAGTGTCTTATTAAACCAATATTTACAGTGTACAAAAGCACAACTTCACAGCATATGGGACATTTTAATTTTTAAAATTTATTTTAAAATCTTTTTAATTAAAAGAGACCTATATCACTTCCCTTCACTTTTACCTCTCAGCTACTCTTCTTCATATCCCTCTCATGCTTACCACTATCAAACTGATAACCTTATTTTCTTAGATTATATTTATTATATTTACACACATATGCACAAATACATACACAGATATACACCTATATTTAATCTTCAGTATTAATTGTTGTTCATGTGTTGTATATGGTTTCAAGATTGACTACATGAAGAAAATTTCATCTGGCCTGAGCTGATTCAGGACATCTTTTTATGACCACATGGAATGCAACACTGCTTAAGGACAGTTACAGGTTTTATCATTGTGCATATATTTTAGTGTCCTGGAAAGCAAATGGCTCATAAGTCATGGATCATTTGAACTCTGGATGGACCGGAGGTGAACAATAATGCCTTTAGTTTAGCACTGTGCAAAAAAATAACGCCAGTTTAAATTCTTAGATTGCGTGCATCGATAGACACAATATTGCTACACTCATCTTGCCATTCAAAGTCATTTCCTATCTTCTGTGGGGTAATGAGAGGTGACATGATAAGAAGATCATAGGGCTGACAGCCCACAGCCAATGCTCATTCTAAAGATCATTTTATTCTTTGATTTAATTTGGGCCCAGAAAGGCACACTGATTCTCTAATTTTTACAGAAAAAAAAGTTATTTCTATCATGCACTTTTCCTATTGATATACAATTTAATCAAGGAAAGTATTGCCTCTGTTTAAATATGATGAAACATGATGAAAGGAAAGAGAAAGCATCTTAGAATGATAAACCCTGATGCAAACTGGCAAACTGAATGCCACTTCTTTCTAGATATTACTGGGATAATAAAAATAAATAGTAATATAATAGTGAAGGCAACACAAACATAGAATGATTGCAAACAGGTATCAACAGTAACAGGTAATGTTCCTGTTTGCATAAAGCAGTAATATGAAGGAAGTTGGAAGGTAGGGTTAACACTATATAATTTTTTTAACTAACAAAAATTTGAGAATATAAACAACAAATTTGTTCATTAAAGAAAAAATTGCTTTTAGGCAAGTCCACAATAATCTTTAAATATCATTTCTGTTCAGTATTTTTTAACACAATGGTCTGGGATGTAAGATCAGGTCAAAAGTGGTTATTTTTCTGTAAATAGAGGCTCTAATACACCAAGACCTCAAAGTTAATAATGATTAAAGAAAAGCAATGCTAATATTGTAAACCCAAATTTACAGAAATAAATATGTATAAATGTACCACACTTTTAAAAAATCTACTCTACTATTGAGGGGCATCTAAGTTGTTTCCAGTTTCTGGCTATGACTAATAATGCAGCTATCAACATAGTTGAGAAACTTTTTGTGGTATAAAGTACATTCAATGGGCATATACCCAAGATTAGTATTCTTGAATCATGAGGTAGATTGATTCCCATTTTTCTGAGAAAACTGATTTTCAAAGTGGCTGTACAGATTTACACACCCACCAGCAATGGAGTAGTATTCCCCTAGCTCTACACTCCCTCCAGCATAGGCTGACATTAGTGCTTTTGATCTTGGCTATTCTGAGGGTGTAAAATGGTATCTTAGAGTCATTTTGAGTATTACTCATCAGGGGAAAAAAAGACATCAATTTCCAAGAAATGGATGGAACTAGAAATAACCATCCTGAGTGAGGTAATTAAGACCCAGAAAGACAAACATGGTTTGTACTCACTCATATGTGGATACAAGACTTAAAGGTAAGGATAAGTAAACTACTACAGTCCACAATCCCAGAGAAGCTAGGTAACAAGGAGAACACTAGGAGAGGCATTTATGGATCCCCCTGACAAGGGAAAACAGGTAAGATCTCCTGAGTAAATTCAGAGCATGGAGGTGAGGACTGAGGTGAGGTGGGAAGAGAACACAAAGGAATAGGCTGGTTGAGTTTGGGTAGTGACAGATAGCAAGTGCAAATTACCGATATCTTGATAGAGAGGGCCATTGTGGGGCTAGGGGAAAACCTGGTTCTAGGAAAATTCTAAGAAATCTACAAGGATGACCCAAGCTAAGGGTATAAGCAATAGTAAAGAAGGTGCTTTAATTTACCTCATGTAATCATGATCCTTTGTCTAGCAACTGATAGAAGAAGAAACCCATAGCAAAGCATTGGGTCAAGCTCCCAGTCTAGTTGAAGAAAGAGAGGAGGGGTTATATGAGCAAAGAGGTCAAGATCATAATGGGAAATCCCATAGAGACAGCTGACCTGAGCTCACTCACTCTGGACTGACATCTGGAGAACGTTCATGAAACTAAACTCAGCTCTCTGAATGTAGATAACAGTTGTGTGGCTTGGGAAGTTTGTGGGACCTCTGGCTGTGAGACTAGGACCTAGACATAGTTAATGAACTGGCTTTTTGGAACCCTTTTCTTATAGAGGGATACCTTGTTCAACCTCGATACAAAGGGTGGAGCATGATCCTGCCTAAAATTGATATCCCAGACTTTGTTGATTCCTTATGGAAGGTCACACTCTCTCAGAGAAGTGGATGGGAATGTGGGGAAGTGGAGGCTGAGGGGTGATTGGGAGAATGGGTTGGTGGGGAACTGTGGTTAGTATGTAAAATGAAAAATAAAACTTTCAAATAAAAAAATGTTTTGTTTTTTTTTTTTAAATAAATAGGTGAATGGCTGAAGAGGTGGCACAGCTATTAAAAACACATACTGTTCTTGCAGAGGATCTGGATTCTGTATCCTGGTCTCAAGTTTACCATCTTACAACCACTATAATTTTAACTCCAAGGGATAAAATAATATCTCCTGGTCTCTGTGAGAATCAGCATTCATGTTCCTTAGCCGATTTTTCTCTCTGTCTATATATGCCTCCCCTCCACACACACACACTTTAAGTGGAGAAATAATTTTGTATTGAGTTTTCTGCTGTAAGTATAAATAATAATTCTGTGTTTCTGTGTTAGAAAGGGTATAAGTTGCATTCAGCATGTGGAGATGAGATCCTAAACCTTTCTTGAGTGGAACAATGAATAAATATCTATTTGTTATCACAGTTCTCAGAGGTATTACTGACATTCAGCATGGTTTTATAGAGTTCAAAGTTCAAGACAGCATGACTTGAGTGACCTACATGCTTTTCTTGATGGTTTATGTTTAAATCTGTGACTTGAGTGACTATGCTAATGATGCCTTATTCTTTGAGACTCTGAAACTCTGCTTTCATGATTATGGTACAAAATTAAAAATCCCTACCACTGATAGAAATGTGGAAACACACCTTATGTTCAATTATAATCTAGTATACTAATACTTATAAAAACTGCTTTAGTTTTGGAGACAATTTCATGTTACTTTAAAAAAATGGGAAGAGGCTGACATGGTTGCTTAGGTAGTGGCTCTCCACCTTCCTACCGCTCCAATCCTTTAACACAGTACTTCCTCCTGTTATGGTGACTCTCAACCATATATTCATTGTTTTGTTACTGAGATTTTGCTACTGCTGTATATCACAGGTAGCAAAACACTGACTCAGCCAACATGTGTGCTTGTTGTTCAAGCTTAAGGGTCTGGGTTCAATTCCTGGAAACCCCAATAGCAAGAGATAAGCCACTTATAAAAGTAGTTCTCTAAACTCCACAGACTGCTTGTGCATGTGCATGCTCTACTTACACACAGATGTGTGTGAAAACACACACACACAGAGTGATATATGCTCTGTATGTATATAATATATTTAAACCTTCAGGGATTTTGACTAAAAGTTTGATTGCAAAAATTTCATGAATGAAATATATACTCCAAGTTAGTGAAAAATTATACCAGTTGTTAGAATGATTTTCAAAGGTATAGTATGTTTGTCATGGAAGAAATTCATTCTGAATGGAAATATGTACTTCAACAATGGGAGCATCTATTTTCCATGTAACCATGACTCAAGATATTATATATATATCATACATTCTTTTATAGTTTACATTTTGGACCCAAATATATATTTTGATAAATTTCCTTTTAGGAAATCACCTAAAACAATCAGTATAGATCAGCCAGGTCATTAAGGCAATATCTCACATGAATGTGATACATACTTTAAATTAGCTATCAATAGTTTTTATCACACTCCTCCAGATCTTCATGAAACCCCAATAATAATATTTTTAGAAATGGAATGTACTTCAATGTCTTACTGGAACTGCAAGTTGTTTACTTTGGGATGTTAGTACCACACAAGCAGTAAGTGTGACTGCACTGGCATATAAGGACTGGCTGGTTGAAATTGTCTTCTATCTGATATACTCATCCTGTCTTTTATTACATGAAATGGGGTGCTGAATGCTATAGCCTGTTTCCTTTCTCTTCAGGAATCCAGATAGGATCTGAATGACTTTAGTCATAATCATTACTTTCCTCAGTAGGAATCCTCAGAAATAGACCCTCCCAGTTTACTTTGAGAAGCTTTGAATACTCCCCTTTTATTGTGAAGTGACCCTGCATCAGGTTCCATAAGCTTAGAACATTTAAAGGGAGAGCACTTGAGAATGTTGCTGTGTAATGCAAGCATTTTTTAGGTGACACAAAATAGCTAATGTAAAAAATATCAAGTGTCTGGTTTATGTCCTAGGAAACTAAAATTAAGTTTTACAGTTTTTTAAATTTGCTGGTCTGCCAATGTAAATTATTGATAGAGCACATGTTTACTGTATATGAAGTTCTGGGTTTGAGTATTGCAAACACACACACATCCACACACAACAGACATACACCAAAGTGTTGGAATACTAGTGAAGATATAGTTTTCTAATATCATTTAACTACAATTTTAGTAGAAACAGAACAATTAATTTATAAGCTGCTTTTCCAAAATGTCTCATCCTTTTTAAAGAAAATATTAGGTTTTTTTAGAAAATATAGATATCTCATATAAAGATAAAATTATGACACATCATGCACACACACAAAGATATAGTAAAATGCTAACTAAACCTGTATGTTTGTAAATGTTAAAATATAAAACTCATAATGTAACTTCATTTGAAAATAAGATGTTTTCAGGAATAACTGGTTAAAATGATATTACATTGTACAAGGTGATCTTGCAATTCAGTATGAATGATGTCATAAAATGATGAGGAAGGACATAGAGACAGATGTGCATGTCAGAAAAGATCAAGGAGACAGAGGGAGAGATTTAAGTGTGGCAGTTGCAGTTCAAAATATATCCAGGATTCTACACTCCAAGGAAGATATGAGTAAGAGTAAACTGATTGATTGGATCTTCTGGGTTTCAAAGAGAAAGTGGCCCTGCAGAGCTGTCCTATAGAACTGTAGCCTTCACAACCATCAAATAATGAATATCTATTATTTTTAAGACATCACATTTCTGGTATTTTGCTATGGAAGTCCTAAGAGATAAATACATTTTTAAGACTTTTCTATATCATTCTACGGAGACTGTCAACATTGTGTGTTGTAGATTAGGTGTCTCAATGTCTGGTGAGAACTTATCAAGTAGACTGGAATGGTTGGCCAACAAACCTGAGGGATTCACCTGTCTATACCTTTCCAAATGCTTGGGTTACAAGGCTGTGCGATCAGGCTCAGCAAGTGACTTAAGAATAGATCCATTTTCCTTACTTCCAAGTGCATTGTTTTTTTTTATGTTTGTCTTGCTTTTAAATAATGTTGAAGTTATTATTTGCAGATAAATATAATAGAAATGTCATGTATTTTAATCTATGACTCAAAATTGACAAGTTTGCATAGAAGCAAACAAGACTGGCAAAAAAACAAAACAAACAAACAAACAAACAAAAAAACAAAACTCAATGAAAAGATTCCTACTGATGTTCTGCTATATTCAGAGATTGTCATCAAGGAGACTTGTCCAGTCATCAGCAGATAAGCTTCCTCTTACAGTGGATGGGAGCAGTTTAAAAGACCCACAGCTGGTTATTATGCAGAGAGAGTCTTGGAAGTCTCTATCAGGTTCCTCAGAGCTCTAGGAATTCTTTAAAAGGGGTAAGAAGTATTTTATGAATCAGAGAGGCTAGATGACACCAGGAGTAAATGGATTTCAGACCTCAACTAAGCAGGGTGCATATGGACTCACAGAAACTGAAACTCTAAGCATATGACCAGTATGGGTCTATACCAAGTCCTCTGTGTATTGATTATGGCTGTTAGCTTGCTGGTTTTGTGAGACTTCTAATGGTGAGAGCAAATGTTTCTCTGACTCTTTTGCCAGTTTTGGGAACCCTTTTCCTCCTTTTATCTATCTATCCTTGATATGAGGGCCCTTCCCTTATATTATTGTTTCTTGTTTTGTTTTTGTCTTATGGAGGTCTGTTCTTTTCTAAAGGAAATGGAGGGGTAGTGGATCTGGGGGATTGGGAAAGAAGAGATAGGAGGAAGGAAAGAAAAGAAACGGAGATAGGGATGCTCTGTAGGAGAGAAGAATCAATTTTCAATTATAAAAATGGCAAATTTATGTAGAAATAGTTGCCAAAATCAAAAGAACAGATAATCAAAGGTTCACATATGAAATACAATGTTAGTTGATATAAAAATATGAACAAAAATGACTTTTATTCTTTATCAAATTGTTTTGGCAGTTTAGAAAGTTGCATTAATCACATCTCTCTCAGCATTTTAGAGGATTTGTCTTATGATTTTATCTTTCTTAAGTAAAAATCTTTAAATACAGGTAATTTTAAATTTGTGAAAAACCTGTTCAGCTCTCTTTCAGTAATCAGAGACTCAGAAACCAACAGCAGCTGACATTACTGTCATAACATGACTCTGACTATGGAAGAGAGGAAGTAACCATAATCATCAGTCTGAGTTGAGTGCACCATAAATTGGGTAATGGAACTCATAGACTCTCCTCAGCTTTTTCTTTTATGCCTTGAGTAGTAAAAATCAAAATGATTATTGCGAGTAAAACTCACTCTCCTACTACAAGTGTTTCATCGATTCATAGTTTCCTGCAAAGTTTTAAGGATAGAGCCTCATTGTGACAAAGGTGCCTTGACTGTCTGAGTTCCTTTCCTGTGACAATTATATGTGTGAAAGAGTATAGCCAGAGAGCTCAGGCTTAAAAAAACATTTTTATTTAGCACACACTTCAGAACGGGCTGCCGCTGAAAAAAAAATATTTATAGGCACAGCTCAGATGGTTCAGTTCTCCTTTAGTTCTCTTCTTGAAAACATCCTTAATCAGCTGTGATTGGGCATGTAATTCCTGGTGGCATGCACCTCTTAAAGGGGCCAGGTAAAATGAACCCCACTTCAGAGGCATCTGTGATGGGTTTAGGCACTATTGAACAAGACCTAGAGGCATGGTTTTGAGCTCTTGAGGATTCCTGTATAGATTGTGGCCAGACCCCTTTGAATACCAGTTGTTTGCTGCCTTTCCTTCTTGTTTGTTTCCTGCATTCTGAGAGGGAGAATTTCTGCCATCGATTGGAACATTTCGACACTCCAGGAATTTCCCTAAGGTTCTATCGTGTATCAGTGTATGTTTCATTTATACTTATTAATAAGTACCCATTCTTTTATTCTTTTAATCAATTGCCAGTGAGCAATTCTTACAGTAGCTGTCTGAGATATGTGTTATACATTATAATCTGGAACACTGCTTTGCAAACTAGGATTACCATAACATTAATGAGATGGTACAACAGGATCAGGGTTAAGGTTTTATAAAAATTAAACTATTAAATGGGAGATGATGTTTTAATTTTCTTGAACTGCTTCACTTGAGATTACATAATGTTTACTAATTTTAATCACTTGATATTTTTATTTATTTATTTTTATGTACATGTGCCTGCTTACTTGAGTCTTTATGTACTGTACAAACACAAGTGCCCTCTGAGGCTGAAAGAGATCATCGTAAGAAGTTATAGATGGTTAAGAGCCACCATTTGTGTGCTTGGACTTGAGCAAGGGTGTTGTACAAGAACAGTAAGTGCTATTCACCACTGAGTCACCTCTATCCCATCAAGCATTTGCTCTCTTAATATTTCATTCATGTGAGTTCTTACTCCCAACTGTCCACACCAGCAAAAGTCCTCTGGGAAAAAATGACAGTCATTTTCAATGAAGAACTAGACACAAGTGACAATGGCTTAAGGGGACACTGAAATTAACATGTTAAGTTTCCTGATATCCTTACCCACAGTGTCTCTTCAAACATGCTAATCACAAACCAATTACCAAATGCTATGAATTATTTACCTTTATTTTCTATCTCAAAACACAAATAATTTTGTCAAATATTACTTCAAAATTTGGATATTTTACTTTTATTGTTCTAATAGAAATTAATGTGAATGTGAAATAACACTGCAAAAATGTCTTCTTTTGACACAGTTTTATGAGGTAAGTTTCTAATATATTCTGGAAAAAATGTGGTGTCATGCAGGCTGTGGTATCAAAGAGTAATTCTCTAACAGGAGAAAGATTGTGTGAATATCATTTAGCTCTTATGAAACTCTTAGAATTACTATGAGAAATGGGAATAATACCTATTTTTTCACATAATAGAAGGAACAAACACACACACACACACACACACACACACACACACCATTCGTTAGTTGGTTTTAAAATGTCAACGTATGTTTAGGCCATCCTAGCCACTGAAGCAGATAGTCTACTTATAAATCTTCAACTCTCTCTGGTTCTCCAAATACAATCCCTAGGTCTCATCTACAGTGTTGCCACAGAACACCTGATGCAGTCTCCCTTGGGCTGTTAATTTTCTTCTCTACTGGATCACACACAACTTGTTTCCTCCAATTCACTACCTTGTATTAGGCCACAGCTCCAGCAAACATCCCTGGAAACTCCAAGTGTACTCTTACTAGGGACATAAGTAGGCTAGTCACGGATCTTCTCATAATCAAACGTTCTTTTAAATCCAATCCCCAAATCTCATCTCCCAGCTCTGTAACAGAACTTCTACATTGTCTTCATCTTACTTTTTGCCACAATTTTTAGGAGACTAAGCAGATTATGGGGGTAATACTCTGCTTTACTCTGTCCTGTGGACCTCTTGAATCCATACCTATTCCTAAGTGTTAGTTTCTAATACCTATAAACACATTTTGACATTTTGTTTGGAGCCTCCAGTGCCCAGAAGAATTCCTCCAAGGCATCAAACAGCAACTACATTGTTTTATGAATAGAAGAGGACAAAGAAGCCAAGAGACAAAATAATCACTTAACAAAGACAAGACTAGATAACAGCACATTAAATTACAATATTCTCCAAACCAGATGCCTAGGCACCAGCATAAAAACACACTCAATACTATCTATGACAGCTGTCTCCACTAGAGCCCAGTAACCCTACCATAGAAGGCCCTGAGTATTGCAGTACAGCCGAAGCACAAGATAATAACCTTAAAATAGCCTTTATGAAAACAATGTAGTTTCTTAAAAAAAAAACCAAGTAAATATCTTAAATGAACAAAATCCAACAGTAGAAGGAAATGACTAAAATAGTTCAAGACTTGAAAGTAGAAATATAATCAATAAAGAAATTCCAAACTTTGAAATCTGGAAATAAAACAATTTAGAAACTTAAACAGGAAACCAAGAGGCAAGCTTCATCAAGAAAATACAAGGGATGGAAGAGAAAATCTCAGTCATTGAAGACACAATAAAAAAATGATACCTCAGTTAAATAAAGAAAATAATCCCAGTACAAAACATTCAGAATAGCTCAAATAATAATGTAAAAAGAAAATCTAAGACTGGTAGGAATAAAGAAAGGAGAACAAAGCCAGCAAAAAGAACAGAATATATTTTCAATAAAATTATTAAAGAAAATTCTCAAAATATAAAGATGAAGGAAGTTATTTTGATAGATGAATCATATAGAAAACCAAGCAAGCTGGGTTAGAATAAAATAGTTTTCTCACCACATAATAATCAAAATAGTAAATGTATAGAATAAAGAAATAATATTGAAGGCTACAAAGGTAAAAGACCAATAAATATCTCTTTCTCTCTCACACACATACACACACACACACACACACACCATCATAACCACCAATACCACCACAAACAAAATAAGAAAAATCCACAAATATAGTCTTTCAGATCTTTCAACATCAGTGGTCTCAATTACTCAATAAACCAACAGCCCAAAAGAATGGATACAATACAGAATCTATCCTTCTGATGCAGCAAAAAAAAATCACATTTTACCATTGTGACTTTAGGATAAGAGGGTGATAAATATATTTCAAGCAAATTTGCCTCATAAAACTGCAGAATGTACATTAAATATCAGAGAAAATAGACTTCAAATCATAACTAGTAGAAAGAATTTGGAAGGGCAACTTGTTCTCATCAAAGGAAAAGTTCAAGGAAAGAACATTGAACATCTTAACATCTACACAATAAACACAAGGACACTGAAGGCCATAAAAAAAATTCTGCAATTTAAATCACATATTTAAATTATGCATCATCACACACTAATAGTGGGAGACTTCGCTCCCCATTTCTTATGTGGAAATGTCTTTTTGTATGCTGTATCATTTTTTTAAATAAAGGAACTGTTTTGGCCTATATTAGGCACTGTAGATGGGCAGGGAAATTGGAACATAGGTAGGAGAAGGAGGGTAGAGTCACACAGAGATAGATCAAGCTACCCAAGAACCAACATGTAAAGGAACACAGATGAGCCACAGGCCACATGGCAGGAAAGATGAATGGAAATGGGTTGAATTAAGATGAAAGAAATAGCTAGCAATATGGCTAAACCATAGGTCAAAAAGCATGAAATTAATATTTATGTCTGTATGTTTCAATGGGACTTTGTGGTTGCTGGTCCAGATAAGTGGCGGTGGGCAGGTCTGAACCATGGGACTAGGCAAGCCAGAAACTTCTTTCTATACACCTCTTGCTAGTAAGCAGATCAGCAAAACAAAAACTAAACAGAGAGCTAACAAATGTTAACAGATATTTCCAAAACATTTTACCCAAACACATAAGAATCTATATTCTTCTCAGCATCTCATGAGACTTTCTCCAAAATTAACCATATACTCAAACACAAAGCAAGTATCCATAGATACAAGAAAATTGAAATGATTTCCTGCATTCCTTCAGAACACCAGGGGTTAAGGCTGAATATTGACAACAACAGAAAAAAGAAAAATTACAAACTCATGGAAACTGAACAGTTCACTATTAAATTAAAAAAAATGTGTCAAGGAAGAAATGTAAAAAAGACATCAAATACTATCTAGAAATTAATGAAAATGAATATGCCGCATGGTCAAATTTGTGGTGGACAATGAAAGGAATTCTATAAAGTAATTTTATAGCATTAAGTGGGTTCATAAAAATTTTAGAGATATTTGATACTATCAACTTAAATGAAAACCTAACAGCTCTAGAACAAAAAGAAATCACACTTGAAATGACTAGGGGGAATAGTCAAACTCAGCGCTAAAAATTAATAATAAAAAAAAGACAATACAAAGAATCAATGAAAGAAAGAGACAGTTCTTTAAGAAAATCAATAATATTGAGAAACTTTTATCCAAATTAACACAAATACACAGAGAGAAAATTCAAATTAACAAAATCCATAGAATCACAAGCACACATTTTAAAAAGAGGTACTCTAACAAATTGGAAAATCTAAAACAATGGATTATATTTTTAATAATACTAATAGTCAAAGCCAAACTAAGAACACATAAGTACTTAAAACAGATATATAATCTCTAATGAAATAGAAGCCATCATTAAAATACTTCTCTAATAAAAATGACATGGCCATATGTTTTTTGATTAATTCCTACTAGAATTTGAA
This sequence comes from Sigmodon hispidus, assembly GCA_004025045.1. NCBI lineage: Eukaryota > Metazoa > Chordata > Mammalia > Rodentia > Cricetidae > Sigmodon > Sigmodon hispidus. The sequence continues at coordinate 30,727 of PVIH01006971.1, forward strand.
AAAACAATTTAATGTCAATATTCCTCAAATTATTGTACAAAATGGAAATAGAAGGACCACTACTCATTTGTATTACAAGGCTTCAGTTACCTTGATACTATTCAAACCATATAAAGACCCAACAAATAAAGAGGATTACAGAACATTTTCCCTTATGACTATATAAGCAATTTTTAAATAAAATAAAATTCTTGCAAACTCAATCAAAGAATACATCAAAAAATTGTCCCAGAGATACATGAATTATTCAATAAACATCAATTTTTAATTATAATCCACCATATAAACAATTTTAACAACAAAACTCACATTATTATCTCATTAGATTCTTGAAAGACTTTTGACAATATCTAACACCATTTTATAATAAAACTTATAAAAAAATTAGGAGATGAGGGTATATACATAAGCATATTAAAGGCAGTTTATAGCAAGCCTGTAGCAAACATCAATTTAAACGGAGAGAAACTCAAAGCAATTCCTCAGAAATCAGGAAGATGTCAAGGTCAGGTACTCTGTTCATCTCTATTCAATATAGTACTTGACATCTTAGCTAGAGTAATATCACAAATGAAGGAGATTTGTCAATAGAATGTAAATTGTAAAAATGTCAAAGTTTAATTATTCGCATATGAAACCATAGAATACATAAGTGATCCTAGTAATTTCATCAAGAAACTTGAAGAGTTGATAATCAGTTTTAGTGAAGTGCCTGGATAAAATATTAACACAAAAAATCAATAGCCCTCCTATATATAAATGGCTAGTGGACTGACAAATCAGGAAAAAAATATCTTTCAGAATAATCTCAATGTAAAATACCCAGGGTTAATTCTAACCACACAAGTGAAAGACTTGCATGATCAAAACTTATGTCTTTGAAAAAAGAAATTGAGGAAAGCAGTGGTAGGAATGAGAAAAAAATTACTAAAAATAACTATAATAATAAAAAGAATGAACAGCATAACAAAATGAAAAAAGAAAAAATGAAAATATATTAGAAGATGGAAAAATATGCTCATTAATCTGTAGAATTAACACAGGGCATCCTACCAAAACAACCTAAAGATTTAATGAAATCTCCATCAAAATCCTACACAATTCTTTACAAACTTTGAAAGAACAATTTTTAACTTCACACGGTAAAACAAAAAATACAGGCTAGCTAAACAATTCTGAACAATAAAAGAATTGTAACAGATATTGCCATGTCTGATTTCAAACTGTGCTAAAGCTACAGTAATAGTAACCACATAGTATTGGCATAAAAACAGATTCTTTGATCAATAAAATTGAATTAAAGACCAAAACATGAATCCACACACTTATGTTTTTTATAAAGATGTTAGAAATACACAGTAGAAAAAAAGGCAACATCTTCAAAAAATGGTGCTAGTCACACTGGATGGCTTCATATGGAAGAAATCAAATAGATTCATACTTATCACTCTGTTTGGAAGTTTAAATAAGAATGCCCTTCATAGACTCATAGATTTAATTGAATATCAAGTGGCATTATTTGTAACAATAAGGACATGTGGCCTTGTAGGAGGAATATTTCACTGGAAGTGGGGTTTGTGATTTCAAAAGCCTAAGTCAGGACCAGCAGCTCTTTCTTTTTCTGATGCCAACAGATCTAGTTGTATAACTCTTATCTGCCTCTCTAGCACCATGTATCCCTACAAGCTATTATGCTTCCTATCATGCTGACTATGGACTAAATCTCTGAAATTTGAAGGAAGCCACAATTAAAAACTTTTATTATAAGAGTTGCTGTAATCAGGGTGACCCTTTCTCAGGAATAGAGCACTGTCTAAGACACCCTGTATAAAATTCAATTCCAAATGGATAGAATAGCTCAATGTAAAACCAAATACACTGAACCTGATAGGAGAGAATGTCAGACATATCCTTAAATCATTGGCACAGGAATAGATTTTCTAAACACCATTTGTATAGGCACAATGATAAATAATTAATAAATTGGACCTCAGAAAACTTTAAAGCTTAAGCAAGCAAATGCCACCATTACTTTGACAATGAGACAGCCTTTAAAATAAAAAAAAATTACTAACTACACAACCAATAATGAGCTAATATTCAAAATACTCAAAGAACTTAAAAGAACTACATATTAAGAAGACAGCACAAATTGAAAAATAGGGTATAAATTTAAACAGATTATTCTCAAAAGATGAAATTCAAATGGCTCATAAGCACTTAAAGAAATCATCAATTTTCTTAGTTATTAGAAAATTGCAAATCAAATCTTTTAGCTTTTATGTTATACCTGTTAGACATGGTATGGTCAATAAAGCAAGTGACAGGACATGCTAGCAAAGATGTGAAGTAAGAAAGCACTCATCATCAATTGATGGTAGGAGTAAAAACTTTTATGTGTACTTCAGAAATCAGTGTGGCAGTTTCTCTGGAATATGAGCATTGATCTACTTCAAGATCCAACTATACCACTCTTGGGAGTATATGCAGAAGATGTATGATCTTACTACTGAGACATTTGCTCAATCATGCTCCTTGAAGATTTATTCAGAATAGCTATAAATTGGAAACAACCTAGATATTCCTTAGTAGAATAATGGATAGAGAAATCATAGCATGTTTATACAATGGAGTATTACATAGATGTTAAAAATAAAATAAAATTCTATGGTGAATAAATATACTTAGTGAGATATACAATATATAGAAAGATAAATATGGTGTGTGTTTGCTTATATGTGAATATTGTCTATTAAGACAATGATAAAACAGCTACAATTCATATAAATACAGAGATTAGGTCTAGAGTAAGGAATTTGGAAAGGATAGATATATTTCATTGGGAAAGGGAAATATAATAGATATAAGAGAGTGAGGTGGACTGCATGAGAAAGTTTAAGTGGAAGAGACAAGTGTGTGGGAGATGAGGAAGTGAGTATTGGAAGAGATATCTAAAATTAATGGCCAGTTGAAGCTAGTATGAAAACCAAATAATTATAACTTATCTAAAATAATTAAATATATGGAGGGGGTCTAAGTGAAATCCCCAAATAATGAAGGTCCCAAGTTGACATTGCCTGTCAACAAGTGAAGCTTCCAATACTGCGAGTAGGCTATAGGTAATTGATTTGTTGGTCAAACAACCTAGGCTGTTGCCAAGACTATTATTTCTCTTCATTATGTGATTGCAAGGCCCTATTGCTGAATACAGCAATTTGTACACAACCTATTAAACATGGAGAAGTCACTCTGGTGCATGTAGAGCTCCTTACTCAATGTCCTAGTGTCTTTGGTACAGGAAAGTACTTTGCACACTACCAAAAAAGAGTCATAAACACCAACTCCTCCACAAACCCTTGGATCTACAATGGTGTCCTGCCTACAAGATATGCCAGCATAATGGAGACATAATACTTGTGAGAATAAGCAATTAATGTCAGATTTGACTTAAGGTCCACTCCACAAGAGGGAACACATACCTACCACTGCTTGACTGACCAAGTACCAAAGATATCCCAGAGACATAGGTAAAATTAGACACTACTACTTAAAAAACCAAACACACACACACACACACACACACACACACAGCCACAAAATGCATAGTGATTTCCAATGACATTCTGCTGTACTAATTGATTATAGATTGATGCTTTGCTCAGCCATCATTAGAGAAGTTTCCTCCTGCAGCAGCTCAGAAGATGGAAACAATACCAGAGACCAAAGTCAGATATTATGCAGACCGACTGACATTGGAACACTCAGCTTTAAATGACAAGTTTCCATCAAATCCCTCATGTTAAGGCTCTTGGAGTCTCTCAGAAGATGAGGCAGACAATGTCAGAGCCAGAGTATCAGAAAAAAAATGCCCTCTAAGTCAACAGATCAAAGCACATATGAACTCCCTGAGAATGAAGTTCTCAAGTTAGGACACAAGTTCCTAACACATTTGTACCGGTTCCTCCACATACATATTATGACTTCCAGTTTAGTGGGTTTTTCTATGAATAAGTCTTATTTTTTATCCATGTATCCCCTTTTTCAAACATCCTTCCCCCTCCTGCTCCTCCAAGTCACTCTCTCTTCTCCCCATCACTTTATCTCCTCCCCAGCAAGGGCAGGAGGTCCCAAGGTTCCAAAGTGGCTTAGTTCAGCATCCACTCCAGGCAGATCCACTTTCCTTATCCCAATATGAAGACTGGGTCATGTGTTTCTCTGGAGGTAATGGGCTCCAAGGTGCTGGTCCAAGGTGCTTCAGATCACAATCTGTTCAGTGGTTGTGGTTTGCAGCTTGGACATGCTTTACGTTTTGTATAAAGTTCACTAATGAGTGAGTACATCCCCTGCTTATCTTTCTGGGTTTGTGACACTTCACTCAGGAGGATATTCTCCATATCATCCATTTGCCTGTGAATTTTAGGATATCAATTTTTTGTTACTGCTGAGTAATACTCCATTGTGTAGATGCATCACAGTTTGTTAATTTGCTCTTCAATTGAGAAGCATCTAGGTTGTTTCTACATTCTTGCTATTATGAATAATGCTGCTATGAATATAGTTGAGCTAATGCCTTTGGAGTACAAATGTGCATCTCTAGGGTATATGCCCAGTAGTGGTATTGTTGTATCCTTGGGGAGATTGATTCCTACTTTCTGAGAATTTGCCATACTGCATTCCAGAGTGGCTGAACAAGCTTACACACCCACCAACAATGGAGGAGTATTCCCCTTGCTCCACATCTTCTCCAGCATAGGCTGTCATCTGTGTTTTTAATCTCAGCCAATCTGTCAGGTGTAAGGTGGTATCTCAAAGTTTTTTGATTTTCATTTCTCTGATGGCTAAAGATGTTGAGCACTTTTTCAGGTGTCCTTCAGCCATTTGAAATTCTTCTGCTGAGAATTCTCTTTTTAGTTCTGAACCCCATTTTTGATTGGCTATTCAAGATTTGGGGCTCTACTTTCTTGAGTTCTCTATATATTTTACAGATCAGTCCTCTGTCACTTGTATGGTTGGTGAAAAATCTTTTCCCATTCTGTAGGCTGTTATTTTGTCTTATTGACTGTGTATTTGGCCTTTCGGAAGCTTCTCAGTTTCAGGACGTCCCACTTACTGTTTGTTGTTCTTAGTGACACTGCTACTGGTGTTATATTTTGGAAGTGATCACCTGTGCCAATGCATCAGAGGGTATTTCCCACTTTCTTTTCTGTGAAGTTCAGTGTGGCTGGGTTCATGTTGAGGTCTTTGATCCACTTGTATTTGAGTTTTCTGTAAGGTGATAGGTTTGGATCTATTTGTATTTTTCTATAAACTACTATGCAGTTATGCCAAAATCATTTGTTGAAGGCACAGGTTTTTTTTATTGAATTTTTTGAGCCTCTTTGTCAAAGATCAGATGTTCATAGGTTTTAAGGTTGATGTCTGAATCTTCAATTTGATTGCATTGATTCACAAGTCTGTTTTTATGCCAGTACCAGGTTGTTTATATTACTGTAGCTCTATATTATAACTTGAAGTCAGGTATAGTGATGTCTCCTGAGGTTCTTTTGTTGAGCAATTTTTTTTTTTGCTATCTTGGCTTTCCTGTTGTTCCAAATGAAATTGAGTGTCATTCTTTCAATGTCTGTAAAAAATTGTGTTGTTATTTTGATGGGAAGTTCATTGAATCTGTAGATTGCTTTTGGTAGAATTGCCATTAGTTTATTGTTTTTTTATGGTATTTCTAAATGTGTGAATGAGTGAGTCTCTGATTCTTGTTCCTTCTCTTGGAATATTTCACTTCTATTGATTGTCTTGCCTAACTCCAGTGTGTTAGTTATTTTTCTCTTTTTCAAATCTTATTTTATTATTCTTCTTTAAGAGAAATACATGTTTAACCATTAATTATACCCTCTTAATTATACTATTTTCCTCACATTGTTTATCCTCAACACTGTTTATATGCTCTCTCTCTTTCTCTTTGTGTGTGTGCTTCTTACCTTTCACCATCTTTTGAGACACGGCCTCTTTCTGATTACTGTATACTTGGGGGTAGGCATGTACACTCATGGAGATTCTATGTTAACTCCCCTTTTATCCTAGGAATACTGAGTTACAAATAGGTGTTATAGCCCCCAGTTTAACAGGCTCTCTGGGTATTTGACCCAGGTTCTCATGCCTGAGCAATAAGGTACCTTTCTAACCAACAGCTACTCTATTCTTATTCGGGAACAGTTTTCAAATATTTTCTGAGTCTGTGAGTAAGCTTTCTGCTGTTATGACAAAATATTGGGAAAAATAACAGCTGGCTAACTATCTTTGCCATTCTGAAAAAATTATTCTCTAAAGGAGGAAGTTCATGAGATTCAGGAAGCTAATGAAATATTTACTAGACTCAGGAATCTCATGAAACTTTATGAGAGTTTGGAAAGTCACAAATTTATGTAAGCCTTGAATAATTGATGATAGATAGAAACTTCTTGCAACTTGTGTAGGGAGCTCCCAAGTAAGGCACTTTTGTGAATGATTGTTCATATTCAGATGGACATCTTGGTGATACAGCTGCCTTTGAGTAATCATCATGATTCTCTAAGCAGCTCCAATGCCACTCTTATAAACCCATTGTTTCACACACAAACACAGGATGAGTAACTTTGGTGGAAGAGAGTCTTAATGAGGAATTATCTAATTCAGAGTAGTGTTTCAGTGGTTGTGATTGTCTTGATTTTTAATTAACCTAGACCCTTTTGGGTGGCACCATGTCCTACACTGGGCTCAGAACTGTACAGGGAAAAAAATATCAGAGAACAACAAAACAAAACAAAACAACACACACAAACACACATACACACACGCATGCAAGCAATGAGCCATGCATATATTTTCTCTTTGCTCTTGACTATAGTTGTGATGTTGAAGTTCTTTCCTTGACTCTCCAACCCTCCAAAAATAAAATGATAGATTGTATTACAAAATTGTAAGCCACACACATTCTCTCTTCCTAAGGTTCTTTTTGCCAGATATTTGTCACAGAAGCAGAAATAAATCAAGAACATATATATATATAATATATACACATACATACATGTGTGTATATATATATGTGTGTGTGTGTATAGTTATGTGTGTAACTATTTATATGCATATGACATGCATATAAACTTAGAGATATAGTTGATTGTATAGATATTACATTTTTTTTCAGTTAAAACTATGGACCCTGTACACTTTACAAGTAATAGTACTACTGCAAATATAACTAATTCACAGGAATTTCAAATATATAAAGTGATAGTCATTGATTTATAGTACCAACAATGCTAAAGCAAACTTTCAGGAGGTTTTGAAAGGAGGTTGGGTTTAGCTTCAAAAGCAAGCTTTTGGGAAGAAACAAATAATGGATTAAAATTCCTTGTGTCTAATACATGTGGCAAAATGACTATATTTTTAAGCACAGTGAAAAACTAGTTTGTTTGGAAACACAGAGTAGACATTTGTCTTTGTCTTTTACTTTTGCACCTTGGTAGAAAATTGCAGTAACTTTCAGAGTCCATGTAGGAAACTGTCATATGTGCTTACACTTTCAAAATAAATACAAAAACTTTAAATAATTGATTGTATATTAAATTTATTTTTCATATACATTTTTCATTTAAATGTGATTTATTGTTATATTTCATCAATATAGAACTGACACACTTTTTTGTTATTGATATAACTTAAATTTGTTCCTAAAATGTGTTTCTTTTTTCATTAAAAAAAATTACCTTTAAAAATACCTAGGGACCTTGGGACCTCCTGCCCTTGCTGAGGAGGTGATAAGGAAGGAGATGGGGAGAAGACATAGTGACTGGGAGAAGTGGGAGGGGGAAAGGAGTTTGAACAAGGGGAAACATGGATAAAAAAAAATGATACTTTATACATAATAAAAAATAAAAAGAGAAAAAGAAAAAATACTTCTCTAAGTTTCCTTTTTAACTACAATTAATGTTAAAATAATAATTATAAATATATTAACACAAGACATTTACAAATAACTTTAATAATGGGACTTTTTTGTTAAAATTGAGCAGAGAAATTTCTGGACATATATGAAGTTTTTGTTAAGTTTGAAGGCAAATTTTAATAATTATTTCAGACACATGATAGTTATATTATTATAACCAGATCTAAAGTGTGCTTTGAAAACATTGTTGAACTATTAGCTTTGTGGTTATTAGAGATGACCATAATATTATAGGACCAGAAGTAAAATACACAGAGTGTTCAATTCTGGTTTACAATTTCACACTGGTACATAAATAAAAATTTTTTGATGAATGCAAAGGCACAGGAAGTTTTTTATAATCATATCACTGCATCACATCCTCTACCATAATTAATTTTATTAGTTATACTTCTGCTTTCCAAGTTCTGGTCCATTGATCTGTGCTTCATTTCTCTTGACTAATTTTGTAGTGTGAGCTTTCAAAATCTAGTAACATTCATTGTATCAGACTATTGGAGAAATCCTCATGGCCATAACTCTCTTCTAGTTTTCTAACAGGTGAAATCCCTTGTGTGTATTCTTAGAGGAACACACACACCTTCTTAGTATCCTTTAGATGTGGCATTTTCAAAAAGCACTTGGTTTAGTCACATTTGTCTCCCTCATGAAATAGAAGTACTTAGTCATTGATTTTTCTTGTGGTTGGTTGACAAACCCTTACTGTGTGTGTGAAGAATTGGTTCTTTCATGGCAGTAAATTGCTTAGGAAAGACTTGGCCCTTTACCTATGCTGTCTTGACAAACCATTTCTCTTACATGGACTGAGGTGTAGGCAGTCAAGCCTTCCCTACAGAATATTTTAAGAATCTCAGCCAGGTGGCATGTATACTAGGAGGAAAAGAATGAACAGCATTATAAAGGGCCAGCATGAAACATTTGTTAATCAGGAGTTTTCCAGTTCTCAATGTGCTCCTCATTTTGTCAAAGAAATTGATGATTTTCTAGCAATAGAGAGAGATGCAAAAATCAAAGGTCTGCCCAGGGAGGGGATGGGGAGTTGCAGAGAAGAAAAATGATCAGATGTGTTGGGAGGGGGAAGAGACCTTGAATAAGGATATACAGGGATGGAAAAAAATTCAGAGGGAAAGATGAACACAAAGAAAATATATGTGTAGCAATCTTATTTGTATTTCCACCCTTGATAAGCCATGCTTATGATTCTTATCCTCTGTATAGTTATTGTTAACTCTTCTACATTTTAAATTCTTTTTACGATGTTGGTTTTTTTTTTTGATAAATACAAAATAAAGAAGGAAAAAAAAGAAAAAAAAATCAAAGGTCTGGAGGAGCTGAGGACAGGGATACTTTATTTTGTAATCTGGTACTTTTTTTTTATCTCTGGAAGAATGTGGGTATGTTTGTGTATATGTGTATGCATATGTGTATTTTTTAAATCTCAAAACAAATAGATTCCTCATTCAGGCTTCCAATTACCCTTCTATAATTTTCTTATCAGCTTGGTAAGAAAAAGAGGATATCTATAAGGTGCTTTGATAAAGAAAGCAACTGGAACTAGAATGGGATATTCAAATGCCCAGGAAAAATACCAAGAAGTACAACTGACCCTAGTTCTTAATCGTCTAGCAAATAAATGCTTCAAAATAACAGTGACATATAACTATAACAGGGACATCTGAGGTGATACTTAATCATGGGGTACATTTACTACAAGTAGCTATGGCAATGGAATCAGAGGAAAATATATTCTTTCTATTCAAGGTATTATGTCCCATGGGGCAATTAGAACTAAATCAGATTCCTAAAGCCTACAAGATGGACCCTTTTTTGATGGTGAGACAAGGAAGGGAAGTGGAGAACATAGGTGTTAGTGGTGTGACAAGGCTGGAAGCACCAACCTCCTTAGGATACTTATTGTGTTGGACGTACTCTCTGACCTAGCTCCATCTGTATCATCTCCATTCATCTTGCTGAATGACTCTGTAAGATTTCCAGCAGTATTTACTAAACAAGTTTTTCTTACCAAGGTTTACATTTGTCTTCAGTCAAGAAAGGGATACAAGGTGAAAGAAATGAATTAACCTTTTTTCTGTAATTAAAAAGGATAGTTGTTGTGTGTTTTTCTATAAATCAAGGTAAAATATCTGGAGACTTAGAGTAAATGAATTTTTACAAAACATCATTTTGCATTCTATGGGACCCTATATATGTTGGCACTGTACTGTCAAAATGAAATTTTTGATATGTGTTTAAAAATTTGCCATTTTTAAAGCACAGTAAATTCTTTGTGTGAAAATCTAGATATAAATTTTATCTGTAATTCTAGATATAGACAATATGCATTTCAGTAAGACATAATGTCTTCATAACAACTTCTTTTATGTAGAATAATTACCATAAGCAATTCTACAAAATTGAGCTGTCTAGTTAAAATTCAAGCTTGTGTTATAATGTAAAAATTTGAAATTATTTTTTTGTTTTATATTTTAAGTTATGAAATAAAATATTAATATGCCAAAAGAGATTAATATTTTAGTATATTAACATTAAATATATTAAATCTCATGTTGAATATATTAAACTTTGGAGAATAAGAGCAAGAAGTCCTCATTTGGTGCAGTAGCTAGAACCTAAAATAAGCACTAGTGTGTGCTACATCTTTTAAAAATTTTAAGTGTGTCATGGTGAATTGAACATCATTTCTTTATTTCCATACAACTTAAAATATGGAATAAACACTTTCTCTGAACACTGATAAATTAATGTAACTCATTCTACATATTAAACAGCACCCAACATAAAATAGTATAATTCTAGTACCTTCAAAACAGCCAAGAATCTCTACAGTTAATGATTTTCTTGGGAATAATTATTTTCTGGTAAATCAAATTTTCATCAAATATTCCTCCTGTAGTCTCTCTCTCTCTGAACTGTTTCAATGTATAATTTCTATGTGTTTGCATATTTGAGTCTTTCCAATGGCAAGAGTCACTTTTTTTTCCTGCAGTCAGCAACTTCTTCAAGTTTATAAGTTTGTTTTTCATGACTTTCACTTTTATCATTATCACTTTATCTTTCTTTGCATAATTTCATTCTGTTGCTTAATTTCCTTTTAAAATAAGTATCAATCAAAAGATCATAAAGAAAAATACAGTCTATATATATATATAGTGTTGAGCAGGGAAGAAAGACTTTCATGTTTAACAGCATAGATGGAATAGGAAGAAATGATTACCTGTAAAATAACCCAAACCCAAGGCCACATAGACCAGATATGGGTACATATGCATGTAATCTAAGGAGCAGATTTTAAAAAGCAAGAATAAAATGGTGCTTTCTACATGCTGTGTCAAGTTGGTAGCCAAAGGCTTCAAAGGCTTTATTAGGAGTAACAGTTTTTCCAGATGACCTCAACTACTCATTTGTGAAGATTGCTACATGGATTGGTCAGAGAGCCTGAAGAAACAAGGCATCTCTTTGATTTATTAATTGCATAAAACTGAATAACTATGTATTATGACCATTCATCAGAAGCTTCTCAGAGAAATGATGCTAATTGGCCATTGATCAGAAAGTTTGATATTATTTTTAGAATAACTATTGGAATGAACAAAATCAGTAATGTTTAAATGTCATGTAGTTTGAATTAATGTGGTGTGAAAATAAAGATTGGATTCATATTATTGGCAGATACCTCTTATTGAACTGAAGCAGGATTATTGTATGTGTGTACATGTGGATGCTGAGCTAAGCTACCTTGGGATCTTGGGACTTCCTGCCCTTGCTGGGGAGGAGATAAGGAGATGTAGAAAAGAGAGAGTGACTGGGAGGGGTAGGAGGGGAAGGGAGTTTGAACAAGAGGATACGTGGATAAAAAATGAGACTTTATTCATAATAAATAAAAAAAGAAATCTTCTAGAGCAGTTTAGGGGAAAAGCCAAGGGAGGACAAGAAAGGGGAGAGGCAAGGGAAGTAGTGGAGGGTATGAGAAAAAACTTTTTAAATAAAATTTACAAAGTATTCGAAACTAGAGTTTTACATGTTTCTTTGCAATTTAACTATAACTAATATCAGTGTATGAGAAAAACTTAACTTTAAAATAAAATAATGTATCTGGATCTGATCTTTATTATAAACAATATGTCTAAATACAAGACAAAGATAAATGACAATATATATCCAAAAAGTCAAAATGTTATTTCTATCACATTTTTACCAAAGGCCTCAGATTTGTAGATCCTGTTACTGTAAGTACTAGTCACCAAGCTAGTGAAAAGCCACATCAGATCCTTCTGTACCAATACTAAATGCTCATCATTACAGTGTCTTTCCCCTTATACTTATGAAAATAAATGAGTGAAATTTCTATAGTTTCTTCAGTAATTTTAAATCATTGCCACTGTCTAGTAAAGAGAACATATCATCTTTTAAAGTTATTCTAAATTTTAATAAAAATGTACCTTTAAAAGAAATAATTTTCACAATTTATGACATGAGTTTAGAATAATTTTTAATATGAGTACTTTTGAAACTTTCTGTCATCGTCATGTTTTTCAATTTATTTTACTAGGTAAAATATGTCCCCCTTTTCTACTGACTTTAGGTCAATCAACAACTTTAAAAAGTAAATGACCAATAAAATCAAACCTCTCATGTCTTCAATAATCCAAGTAATTCAAAAGTTGTTCCTTGTTAATTCAGAAAAAAATGGATTGGTAATATGGCAAATGAAAAACCATAATTTCTTTCATATTCCTGATCTGACACATTTTCACATTCTTCTTTCTTCTTTCTCATGTACTGTGCCTATATAGTTCTTGAGATTCAGTTTATCAATGAGTTCCTTCTAGAGAATCCACATATATACATCATACACATGCATTGGCATCATGGTATCAGTGTACAATCTGCCCTTACATACATGAGCTTCACCAATTTATGAACTTTATTTTCTTGTTTCTGCTAAAAAAATCCATCACCCATGGATTATTGTCTGATTCATATACATTTGTTTTTCTATATAGGGAATTTACTGATGGGTTATATGTGTACTAGAAATCTTTGTGCATCTCTGTATGTTCTTAGCTTTTCACAGTCTTAAAAATAGACTGTAAAGTTACATGGTGTTTTAGTGACCTCAAACAATTTTCAGTGTATTTATTTCCTCTTTATCAGGTCCTGGAGATCAATTCCATGTTCACTATGTTTATGCCTATTGAGATTTCATAAACTTAATAATTTATGAGCTATAAATACTCTGGGGAAATTGCTCTGCTCTTTAAAGTGCTTGCTGCTTCTACAGAGGACCCAGATTCTGGTTCTTTTTAAATTTTATTTACATTGTTATTTGAAGTTTCCTACTTTGGAATTCACATTTCATATTCCAAGTCTCAATTGATGCTAAGTCTCTTCATGGTTTATAACTCTGAGGATTTATAACATTTAAAACATTACTTTAAATTTTGTTGTTCACTGTTTACTTCTATATAATCAAAGTAAATTGTAATGAGAATAGAGCAATTCATCCCATATTCACTCAGAATTTAAAAATCTATAGAATACACATAAAAATTGCAAGTTTGAGAAGCAACTTGAAATACATGTTCTTTAGATAATAGTGATTATCTTGTTATGATAAACTAGAGAGAGATTATTGCATTTCAATTCACTATTTTAATAAAAACTGTGTTATAAGATTTGTGTTCTAACATACACACACACATAGTTGTGATTACAGTGGTTTCATCACTGCATTGTTGTCCAGTAACATTGAGAAGAATATCATTGGACCAATAGGGCTTGCTTTAAGGCCTAGAGTGCATTTAGAGATAAACATAAGTTAAATTTATTTTGACAGATAAATAAAACAAAAATATATAGAGAGTATTATATGAAGTTTACAGACTCTCAGACACACTTTATGTAATTTGCATATTAGAGTGACTATGACCTAATGTGAACTGAAGAATTACCTCCTCGTGTTTCTATTTTGTGAAATAATTTGAGGCATATGGGCATTAACTCTTCTCTGAAATTTTGGTAGAATTTTATGCTAAAATCTTCTAGTCCTGTTAGTTTGTATGTTTTTTCTTCTTTTTAATTTAAAAGTGTTTTTATTTTACATACCAACTACAGTTCCCCCCAACTCCCCTCCTCTCATTCACCTCCCAGCTTCCCCTTCTCTATCCCCCATCTACTCCTCAGAGAAAGAAAGGATTCTTATGGGAAGTCAACAAAATCTAGCTTATTAAGTTGATGCAGGACCAAGCCCCTCCCCATTGTATCCTGCCTGAAGAAGGTACCCCTCTATAGGTAATAGACTCCAAAATGTCAGTTCATGTGCTAAGAATAAATCCTGGTCTCAGTGCAAGAGGCCTCACAAACATCCCAGGCCATTCAAGTGTCACCTGCATTCAAAAGGTGTATTTTCGTCCAAGCAGTTTTCCTACCTGTCAGTTCAGAGTCAGTGAGCTCCCAGTAGCTCAGTTCAGACTCACTTGTCTCTGTGTGTTGCCCCATTATAATCTTGACCTCTTTGCTCATATAATTCCTCCTCCCTCTCTTTGACAAAACTGTGAACTCTGTCCAGTGCATAGCTGTGGATCTCAGCATCTGCTTCCATCAGTTGCTGGCTAGAGGTTCTATGATGGCAATTAGGGTGGTAATTAATTTGATTATATGGGCAGGTCAATTCAAGTACCTTCTTTACTATTGCTTGGAGTCTTAGCTGGGGTCATACTTACGGAATCCTGGGAATTTCTCTAGCAGCAGTTTATCCTTAATCAGAATTGGCTCCCTCTATAAACATATCTGTTTTTTTGTGCTTCATCTCTGTTCCTTCTACAAATCAACCATCCTGTTCTCTTCTGACCTCCCTGTACATAACTCCCCTGCATGCTCCCGGTCTACTCAGGAGATCTTACCTATTTCCCCTTCCTAGGGGGTTCCATGCATGTCTCTCTTCGCATCTCCCTTGTTACCTATTCTCAGGGGTTGTGGATTATAGCCTGCTTATCCTTTGCTTCATGTCTAATATTCATTTATGAGTAAGTCTATACAGTGTTTATCATTTTGGGTCTGGGTTACTTCACTCAGAATATTTTTTCCTCTAGGTCCATCCATGTGCCTGCAAATGTCAAGATGTCATTTGGGGTGTGAGATTTAATCGAAGGCTTTTCAGCATCTAATTAGATGATTATGTGTTTTTTATTTTCCTTCAGTTTCTTTATATAGTGGGTTATAGTGACAGATTTTTATATGTTGAACTATCTGATGTTTCTGTCTCCACCCATTTTTCATTTAAAAGTGTGCTGTACAGTTTTCATAAGTTTGCATGCTTTATCTTTTGGTTGATTTTTTCATTATCCAGGTTTAAGTTGTGACAGTCAGAGAGGATGTTGAGTGCTATTTAAATTTTTTTGTAGCTCTGGAGACTTAATTTCTTTCTGGCTAGGCAGCCAATTTTAGAAAAGGTACATAAGGTTCTGAGAAGAATGTATATTTTCTTGGGTTTATTGGTTTATTTTGGGGGATAATATTATATATATATATATCTGTTGGGTCCATTGATGAGTTTATAGTGTCTTTCTTGTTAGAATTGATATGAAAAAATAGATTAGATTTGAAAAAAATTTGTCAATTTTACAGGTAATAATTTAATTTCAGATAATTTTTTTATTCAGATAAAGTGACTACACTAACTTTCTTATTGGGTCCATTTACTTGGACCCTTCGTTAATCCATTTTTTTCTGGAGGTTATATCTATCCTTGTTAAAATTTAATTCAGCAGAAGGATGGATTCTGTTTTCATCTTTATTCTTTTAGTCAGGATTTTTGGGATTTTTTGTATCAATAGGTATTGAAAGAAGTAAATAATCAGTGTTTATTGATTCTTATTTTTGCTATTGTTTCTATCTTTGTATGGTTTCTCTTTTACTGATTTGCTCTTTTGTAATTATTTATGGCATGTATTTGCTTGTCTTTAGGTTTCAGTTTTCTTTCTAGCATCTTCTGTATGACCATAATTGTAAATAGTTATGGTATCAATTTTATTTAAGCATTGAATATTTTATCTTCTCCCTCTATTGTGATTGAAATTTTTCTGGGGAAAGAAACCTTGCCGGTGTTGTCTTTTAGAGTCTGCTGCACAATTATTCAGCACTTTTTGGTTTTGAGGACCCTTCTTTAAAATCAGGTGTTATTTTCATAGACATACCTTCACATGTTACATGGATATTTTTTTACCATTTTTATTCTTTCTTTATTCTGTTTTTATTGTTTTGATTATTAGGTACTAATATCATTTTCTTCTAATCTATTTCATGTTTGTTGTGCTTCTTATATCTTAATCGGTATTTCATTCTTTATATTGGGAAAATTTTCTTCTTTGACTTTATTAATATTTTCTGTGGCTGGTACCTGGATATGTTCTCCTTACTTAACTCCCATTATTCTTAGATTTGATTTTTTTTATAGTGTCCCAGATTTTCTGGATGTGTCTTAGATTTAAGATTTTTATTGAGTAAAGTATCATTTTGGGGGATCATTTTTGTAACCAATGCCTGAGATTCTCTATTTTTATCTCTTATGTTCTGTTGTTAAGGCTTGCCACTGTAGTTCTTGTCTAAGTTCCAAATATTTTTACTCCCAAATTTCCCTCAGTTTTGGCTTTCTTTATTAATTCTGTTTTTATTTTATATACCTTTATTGATTTATCTCCACTGGTTTCTATATGCTTATTTAAGATAAATATTTATTTTCTATTTCAGGATGTCTATTATATCAATAAGCACCATTTTAAGGTCTCTGTCTTGTGCCTCAGCTCAGCCGCAATTCTCAGGTTCCGCTGTAGTAAAGTTGCTGAGCTCTAATAAAAGCATATTTTACTGGGTGTTATTATTGTGTTTTGGTTCAGTATCAAATCATTGGGGTTAGTGAAGATTGGAATTCTAAATATGAATCTTACATCACCTTTGCTGGTAATTGTTTTATTTCTATTCATTTTTGTTTTCAGCTCTAACTCTTAGGATAGTCTATTGATTATGAGTTACTTAGTGGAGAATTCATCTGGGATCTGACTAGGTATGATTCCTGGAGATATGGAGTTATTATTTTTTTATGTATTGGGGGCAGAAAAGACAGGGGAAGGACTCAGGACAGTGGGTTAAGGAGGTAGGTCACAGAATATGAAGCAGGGTATTCTTCTAGGATCTGCTTGGTTCCCTGGGAATAGGTGCATAGAGTAAGAAGAGGCCACAGGAGAGTTTCTACAGGGCTGGGATAAGAAAGTAGGATTGCCCTATTAAAATTCCAAAGCAATATTTTACAGACCTTAAAAGGACAATACTCGAATTTATGTGGAAAAGAAAAAAAAAATCCAGGACAGCTACAACAATCCTGTTTAACAAAAGAAATTCTGGAGATATCATCATCCCTGATTTAAGCTCTACTATAGAGCTATAGTAATAAAGCCACATAGTACTGAAATAAAAGTAGACAGGTAGATATAGTGAACTGAATTTAAGACACAAGTGTAAATCCACACACCTATGGACAACTGATTTTCTACAAAGAAGCCAAAAATGTACAATGGGAAAAAAGTTGTCTTCATCAAATGGTGCTGGTTATACTGGATGTCAGTATGAAGAAGAATTCACATAAATTCACATCTGTCAGTGCATAAAACTCAAATCTAAATGGATCAAAGCCCTTGATATGAAACCAGATATAATAAACCTTATACAAGAGAAACTAGAATCTTGAATGCACAGAAAACAACTTTCTGAACATAACACCAATATCACATGCATTAAAATTGACAATACAAGAGACCATATGAAACTAAAAAGTATTTGTAAGGCAAATAATGCCATAATAGCAAAACGAATCAGACTCAAGAAGTATCTTCAACCCCACATCTGACAGAGGGATGATTTCTAAAATTTATAAATATATCAAAATACTAGACATCAACAGCTAATCCAAGCATTGGGCCAAGCTACAAGAGTCCAGTTGAAGAGAGGGAGGAGGGATTATATATCTAACGAGGTCAAGATCATTATAAGGAAAACCACAAAGACAGCTGACCTGAGCTCTTGGGAGCTCATGGACTCCAGACTGACAGCTAGGGAGCCTACATTAGATTGGCAAGAGACCTTTTGCATGTAGGGTCAGTGTAGTTTGGTCTGTTTGTAGGGCTTATAGCAGTGGCATCAGGATCTGTCCCTGGTGCATGAGCTGGAGTTTTGGAACTAATTCCCTATGGTGGAATGCCTTGTTCATCCTTCATGCAGGGAGAAAGGAGCTTGGCCCTGCCTCAACTTGAATATGTCATGCTTTTTTGACCCTAATGGCAGACTTAACCTGTTCTGAGAAGAGGATGGGGGGTGAAAGGAGGTGAGGGGAAGGAACAGAAGGAGAGAAGAGAGTAGAAACTTTGTTGGGCTGTGAAATTTTAAAAAAATTAATAAAGAATATTATAAATGTTTAGCCAAAAAATGCTGTACAGATCTAAACAGAGAATTTTGAACAAAGTAATTTCAAATGACCTAAAATCACTTAAAGAAATCTTCAACATTTATAGCCATCAAGGGAAGACAAATCAAACATCTCTGATATTCTATCTTACATGTCAGGATGGCAAATATCAAAGACACAAGTGAGATCTCATGCTGGAGAGGATATCAAGCAAGGGAAACACTTCTTAATTGTTGGTGGTAGTGCAAACTTGTACAGCTACTTTGGAAATCAATATGGACATTTCTCAGGAAACTGGGAATAAATCTACCACAAGACTTTTGGCATGTACCCCAAAGATGCTCAGTCATACCCCTAAGACAGTTTTTCAACTATGTTCTTAACAGATTTATTTGTAATAGCCAGAACCTGAAAACAACCTGGATATCCCTGGACCAGGAATGAATAAATAAAATGTGGTATATTTATAGAATGAAATATCACTCAGCTGTTATAAACAAGGACACATCATAAGCAAAGAGATGAAACTAGAAAAAATAATATTCCTGAGAGAAGTAACCCAGACCAAGATAGACAAACATGGTATTTCCTCACTTAAAAGTATATACTTATTGTCCAATAAAAGATAACTATATTAGAATTCACAGACCCATAGAGACTAGGTAACAAGGGGGGTTCATGGGAGAATCCCTGGATCTTCCTGGTAAGGGGAAATGGGAGAAATTTTATGAATGGATTAAGGGTGGTTAGGTATAAAAACTTAAGTAATCACATGGGAAAAGCAGAGAAAGAGAGTAATGAAAAAAAAAAAACTACTGGAATTGGAGGACATTTTTGCTTCAGGTAAAGACCTGGCATGAGCAAATCCCACAACAATCTACAAGGATGACTCCACCTGAGACTACTGGCAATAGCCGATACAATGCCTGAAGTGGCCATCTCC
Source organism: Sigmodon hispidus (assembly GCA_004025045.1). Taxonomy (NCBI): domain Eukaryota; kingdom Metazoa; phylum Chordata; class Mammalia; order Rodentia; family Cricetidae; genus Sigmodon; species Sigmodon hispidus. Next base: position 50,128 of record PVIH01006971.1, read on the forward strand.
TGTGATCAGACAAGAGTTCAAGCAGAGGAAGTGGGAAACCTAACCAGTCATTTAACCTTGGACCTACAGTCTGTCCAGTCTATGGGATGTGCTGGGATAAGGGAGGCCTAGAGATTGAGGGAATGGCTAATTAATTACCAGTCTAGTCTAAAACTCATGCAATGAGAGTAAGCCCACCCATGACACTGTGTGGGACACCCAGACAAACAGTCTTATTGACGTTGAAACCTAGCATAGAGCCAGAGATTACTGGAGGAAAAAAACATCAGTGTAATGATGCCTAATTATATTCTGCTGTATACAAAGACTGGTTATAGTCATGCATTCCTTTGTCTTGCCTGGCTGGTCAGGCAGCTAACTTATGAAATAATTGACTCATTGGCTTAATAATATAGGAACTGTTGGGCCAGTAGCTCAAGCATATTGCTATCTAGCTCTTATACTTAAATTAACTCATAAGTCTTATCTATGTTTAGCCACAAGGCTTGGTACCTTTGCTGAGTGCAGCATTATCATTTTGCTTTTTCTATGTCTGCTGACATTCTTTTCTGCCTTTCTTCATTCTAAAAATCTTTTATACTGGTAGTCCCACCTCTACTTCCTGCCTAGCTACTGAGAAATTAGCATTTTATTAAACCAATAGAAATAACAAATCTTTACAGTACACAAGAGCATTATTTAACTATTGATGCCTAGCCCAATTATTATCAGAAAGGTTTTATGCAGAAACTGGGGAAAACAGATGTAGACCCACAGTGAAACATTAGGTAGATCTTAGGAAATTCCGCACAGAGAGGGAAAGAGATTCGTAGGAACCAGAGGTGTCAAAGACACTACATGAAAATCTAAAGAAACAACTTTCCAGGTCTCATAAGGGCTCACAAAGACTGAAACTACAATTAGGGAGGATGCATGGGACTGACCTAGTGTGTTATGTTATGATTGCAAGAGTACATATACTTGACATGGCATGCAAGCAATGGTTGATGTGGGTGTAGGTGTGGAACATGGAAAAAGACACACAGGGTTCAGTCACTTGGAGGCTTTATTGTAGAGTAAGGAGTAGTAGGAAAGGGAGAAGAGAGGAGGAAGAGAAAGAGAAATAAAGAAAAAGGAGGTAGGGTCAGGGAGTTGTGACGTCTGGCAGGAGAGGAAAGAGAAGAGCAAGTGATAGGCATCTTCTTAAATGGACCTTGACATCAAGATGCTGGGAAGACCAGGTTATTGCTTATTGATCAGAGCTTCAGGAAGTGGGTCAGAACCCTAACATACCTTCCTTTTTGATTTTATACAAAATATGAGTTATTGATGGTGAGTGGGAAGGGACTACAGAATTCTCCATCCTCCAGGATGCTTTCTGTAGATTTGGGATAAAGTAGGGGAATCAGGGTGACACACAGTGAGAGAAATGAGTGAATAGGCATTGAGTTAGATGTTATCCTGAGGACCTCAGGCATCTATTCGTTGTGGGATCTGAGAAGGCAGGATGCTTGAAGAAAAATGTAGATTAATAACACTGGCCCTGTAAATGGAGCTAACAATGGAAAGAGTGATACCTGCAAGAAAGAATGGAATGGAAACGTGCCCTAATTGTATAGAAGCGGTAAGAGTGAGTGAAAGAGACAGGAAATCAGAAATGCTTTTTGTTGGAACATCCTGAAAAACCAGGTTCCAGTTGCTCAGTGAATTCTTGCTTGAATCTGGAGAGGTAGTACCCTCACTGGTTTCTCAGGAGCTTGTTGAGGTGGCACACCAGATTGAGGGATGGAGTGTTCTAGGAGCACTAGAACCATTGCATCTGCTGTTTCCCTGTTATCTAGCAGGATAGTTGGACCTGTGCAGAAGGCTGCAAATATCTGTAAAATAGCTGGAGCAAATATATACTTTGGCATCTTATAGCAAAAGCCATAGTTTTGAGATAAAAAATAAATAAATATTTTTCCAGGCCCTTGTTTAAGCTCAATGAAACACATCTTTAAATCTATAACCAAAATAATTTTCCTGAGTGAAAATTGTTGAGTATGTGAATGAAAAAGAGGAAGGCTTTTATACCTCCTCTAATGTTAACTTCTGGTAGTAAGGTGAACTGTGTCTATACTTAGTATTAGCTCAAAGAGGATGAGAAGGCAGCTAAATCCTTGGTTGCTACTGTTGAATTGTTTAAACCTGGTCTCAAATGGCATCAGAGATCTGAGGGATAAATTATACCTGAGTTAGCAATTGAAAGTGACAGAGATTGACCTGCTGGTCACCTGGGCATTGGCCCCTCCATGGTCATTGAGGGCAGAGGTCTCAGGGCAACAATGTTACTCTTTGGCTGCCAGGCCTCAGAGGATCCAATAGTTGTAGGGTAAGAACTTGTTGGCAGAACAAATCTAACTTGTCTAAGCAGTGTGAGGTAATGAACTCCCCAGAGTCCTGTTGTCCACCATCTAAAGAAGGCCTTGGCATCAGTCCAGGCAAAAAGCAATTTCTGAAAAATAGCTGATGTTGCCACTTTGTAGCAAGTTCTGGGTAGAAATGTTACTGTGGCCATTGATCTTGCTGCAAGAGATACAGGGGAGCTGACCAAAACACATTCTGCAATGAAGCTAAATTCTTAGTCTTCAGTAAAGATGGTATCTGACCACTTGGCCTTCTGTTTTATTTGTTTGATTTTACTACAACAAATCAACATATAATCTCAAGCATTTCAAATCAGTAAAAATCTAAGAAATAGATAAGCAGGTGAAAAGCAGCAAGGGGCAGAAGATAAGGGAGGCATTTATCTAGAGCTCAAATCCTGTGTCTCCTGGAGTGGGAGGACCAGAAGTGAAGGTGGACAGGCCTGGTATCTCCATGAACAGCAGTAACCACAGCAGGTTATGCTGCTGTGGGTGGGTATGGATCCACGTGCAAATGTAAGTCCTCAGTTAGGGGTGCATTTTCCATAAGTGAAGTAAAGGACAGAGGCACAAGGTATTTCATACACCATCTCCACCTTAGGAATAGAGAGGTCTTGGGATATGAGCCTGAAAGAGGCATGGTAGCCTTGCAAGTAGGCAAGCAACCATGGTTAAATATGAAGAATCAGAAAGTCCAAGAGATGAATCCTCCTTTGTGAAAAAAGGAGTAGAGGGAAAAGTTTATCACACGAGGGTTTCAGGGGTTCTAGCATTTCAGATTGCCAGCGGTGGGCAGCACCAAGAGGGTCCCTGACGAACCACAGGGCACCAGTGTTGTAATGTTAGCATGCCCAGTCGGGTAGCTGCACTCTGTATATATGTTATAGTTTTGCAGCTTAGTCCTCTTGAGGCACTCCTAACAGTGGGAACAGAGGCTGTCTCTGTTTTACTAGCTTTGGGGACTCCTCATATTAAATTGCCTTGCTCAGCTTTAGTACATAGGAAGGTATCTAATATTATTTTAACTCAATATGTCATGTCTTATGGATACTCATGGGATACGTGCCTTTTCCTTAACAGAATTAGAGAAGGAGTATATTGGGGTGGAGAAGAGAGGGTTTCTGGAGGCAGGGATAAGGAGGAGCAGAGGGGATCAGGAACTGTGGCTAGAATGTAAAATAAATAAATAAATAAATAGATAGATAAATAAATAAATAAATACACCATGTTTTAAAAGGTAAGATTGCATATGAAAGAGTAGAGAAGAAGTGAAGGACTGAAACTGACCTATCTGCTTTGCTGGCCTTCATTCTCAGCCAGGCTTGATGGGAGTGTTTTCAGATAAAGTCTGTGGGAGCATTGCGATAATGGCAGGAGTGGGGAAAATAACTGAGATCCGCGGGAGGTTGATTCAGGGAAGAGGAAGAGGAGGCCAAATCAGGTGGCCTGCTACAGAGCTGGGGATGAGACTAGAAAAAAGGCATAGGGGAAAGAGGTAAAGATCAGCAGTAAGTCGGCCTTCTTCCCAGGCTGTAGAGGAGACTGCTCCCTTCAATGGCGTGCCACATAAAGACACAAAGAGTAGATGACATGGCATACACACAGTGCTTTAGATACATCATAAATCAGATAAGAAAATACTGGCTATAATTTAAAAGATCAAATGTAGCAACAGCTATAATATTTTCATTGCTACTTTACAAAGGTTTCAAGTGTATTATCTAGAAATAAAAATACTATGACATCATAATTATCTGAAAAATTGTACAAACTGTTGGTTATTATCATCTTTTCTATGCATCTTTAATGTTTTATTTTCCTTGGACTGAACGGTGGTAAGGCTTTGTAACTATTTGGATATCTTGTGGAGGACTGACATTCTTCTTTTCTGGATGTCAGAATGTTATTTGTACTTTCCCATACACATGTATTGCAGTGTAAAATATCAATGTTTCTGTAAAGCATGGACCTTTGTATCACTGGCCCCTAGAAAGACACTTAATAGTTGTGAAATGAGTTATGTGTGGGATAATGGAACTAATCAAGAGACCTAATCACATGTAATGTGATCATCAAACAAAATGCTCAGGTGATGTCCCCTCTGTTTTTCTCCGTTTGTGGGTAAATGGAAGATATTTCATGGGAAGAGTAGCATTGGAGCCATAATAGCAGGCACTCCATGTTGTAAATTACAGACTATGAACAATCTCTGCATCTTGCACACAACATGGGAGTGTGGTGCTTTTAGCCTGATGCTTTTTCTTCCTAGGTATTTCAAGAGTGCTGATCAGTAATTTGGTTTTTGCATTGAACACTTATGATATTATGCTCTCAGTGTCTGGCATATTTGTTTATGATTTTATAACATTATGTCTTGAAAACAGGAACTTAATGAAGGAACTTTGTAGAGACAGCTCCAATAATGATACTCAGAGGGTGTCTACTTTCAGTTTTCAAGTTTGTTTCAGAAGTTTTCACCTTCGGTTATTACCTTACTTTTTAAATAGTGTATAAATGAGCACTCATTATGCTGTCAATCCATCATACATATAGTAATATGTATATTGATAAAATATATTTCATTCAGGTGCCCTTTTGCAAGTTTGGTTTCATTTCCCTTAGTGGAGTTGATATAAAAATAAAGGAGCAGAAACCTAACTTTGAGGAATCATGTGGCTAAAAGATGAGTCACAGGAAGGTAGTGTCAATAAGGATATTCTAAACTACTGAAACTTACAGAAGGCTTTTAACAGAAGCCTAGGTAATTTATAACCAGCCATTAGCAGGCTGATCCCATCTTTATTCACAGACCTCTGCTTTCACTGCAGCAGCATCATCCCAAAAGCTGTGTGTATACACAAGGAATCACTGGAACTTTAGGCACCAACTGTGCTTGTCCTTCACAAAATATAACATATTAACAAAACAATTGAAAACCTCACTGTTGGTTATTGCTGATTCTTTCTATAGCCTTTACATTGTTTAGTCACATGGAATTATCTTCTTTTCCTCCTAGGTCTTCTTGGGAAAAATGCAGCTCTGAATATGAGCTGTCTGCATGGATGGGTTTCCCTTTATTCTGTGCCATGAGCTGAACATAAGTTTTATCATATAATTTGTCTAAATTTTTTTCATACCTGAATACCCCAATTTAATAAAAAAAATGTCTTTCCAGAAGAACCGCCTAAAATACTTCACAGGCAGATCACTTATTTGGACAGTGTCCTGCATCTGAGCCTTGTTACCTACACTGACAAGATGACCACACTGATGTAGATTAATAATATGTCCTGTCACCATGAGATGCATCCATGTCACCCATGACATGCTAATGAATACAGGGCTTCTGAAGAGTATTTTAAGAACATTCTAACTTGAGACCATGCCTTCATAACCTAAATACTATTATTAAGCTTATACGAGTCCCTGAGACTTTTTAAGTGAAATTAAGTCCACTTTCTTGCTATTATAGATGAAAAAAGTGATACTTTGAAACTTCTTTTTGTGTTTGAAAATACACATTTTGCTCTGTGGGACAACTTTAAAGAAACTTTATGATTTAAAGTAATAAGTAACAGCAGTAGTTTCTAATTGTTTTTACAGGTCCTGTACTTCTGAAAAAAATCCTTCATGATGAAGTAGGTGACAGCTACCATATTCATATAAACCAAATATACTATTAACATTCTGAAAATCAGGGTCATGGTGAGAATCTTTCTTATACTATATGCTATTTAAACTGGATGTACTTTTTTTAAAAACTATTCCAAGGTTTTCTTGGTAATATTTCTGCCCTCACATTATATTTGATCACCAGTACAGGAAGAGTTTTTGTAAAATAGCAACATTGATACAAAATGCAAGAGTTTAACATTGTTTTCTTGTCCTGTGTTTTTCTAATTCACATTTTTAGGTTCTGATACTAAAATGATGCAGAAGACAGATCAGTTAGAGTTGGAAAAGAGAAAATAAATAATAAATAAAATAAATAAGGGCAATACATTCCATGCAGAGATATACATGTGAGTGATGTTATGGAATAATTTGTGAACCTGAGACTCACAAGCAGAGATTATTGCGTTCCTGTTTAGGAAAGAAACATTGAAGTTGAGATCTGAATGTCCTAACATATCACATAGACCAAGGAAAGGCGACAGCATTCCAAGGACAGGAAATTATCTGCAACCAAAGATCCAATGAAAGATTAAAATGCCAGGAAACTGAAACGAAACAGAGACTGACTTCTAATTGAGCAGAAAATATACCCAATGAAAATTTCTGGGTTAGGCAAAATGATACCATGTAATTTTAATCTTAGCATCTACAGTTTGATTTAGGCTTAGTGTAACAAAAATTTTTGCAGATTTGGAAAGCTGAAATGAGTATTTCTTCATAGACACAGAATGAGAAGTGACTAGGAAGGAAAGAACAACTCTTTTATTAATTTTTTATTTATTTTTTCATACTCACTTCTGCTGTCCCTTCCACCCCTCATCCCAGTCCTACCCCAGCCTTCCCCCACCCCATTCCCCCATCCTTTCCTCAGGAAGGGCAAGGAGTCCCAAGGTGACTTAATTTAGTCTGGCATATCCAGTTGAAGTAGGTCTGAGGCCAAGTCGCCCCCCTTACCCCCAAGTATCAAGGCTTAGAAAGGTGTTATCCTTCAGAATGGGTTCTGAGAAGCCAGTTCATGCACCATGAATAAACTCTGATGGGACTGCAAGAGGCTCCACAAACTGCCCATCTGCATTTGGAGGGTTTGAAGGTCCCTCAGCTGTCATTTGAGTCTGTGAGCTCCCAATACCATGAGTCAGCCTACTCCATGGGTCTCCTCCTTATAATCCTGATTCCTTTGCTCATATGATCTCTTGTTTCTCTCTTCAGCTGGACAAGTAGCTTCCTGTTTAGCTATAGCTCTCTACTTCTGCCTCCATCAGTTGCTGAATAAAGATTGTATAATGTCATTAGGGTGGTCATTGATATGATAACAGGGAAAAGATAGTTTAGGCATCCTTTCCACTATTGCTTAAAGTCCTAGCCAGTGTTATCTTGTGTGTTTCCCTAGCACCAGGTTTTTTTCTATCCCCACAATGGCTCCCTCTATCAATATATCCACTTCTTTGCTCCTCTCCCTCTCCATTGCTCCCCTCACTAAACCATCCCATTCTCTCATGTTCTCTTTCCACCTCTCCTTGCTCCCTGCCAGTGTATGATCTCAATTTACTCAGGAGATCTTCTCTCTTTCCCCTTCCCAGGGGGATAAATGGATGTCTCTGTTAACTTCCTCCAGTTATCTAGTTGCTCAGTATTGTGGCTAGTGGGCTTGTTATCATTTGTAGGAATGCTGGACTCTTAGTGACTAAGCCTCTGAATCTTTTTCGCCCTGATTCACATTTCTAATTTCTTTTTATTGTTGTTATTATTATAAGGCTGTTTTCAATCATCATCGCTTTTAGACTAGAAATTCATTCTAAAAGCTGAGATATCACAAACACTATGGATGTATTGCTAAGACCCTGCTGTTGCAAAATGATCTCTGACCCCCTTTGGGCCCTAGGTCTGACCTGCCCTCATGGCTTTTACCCCCCAAAGATAACTCACACACTTATATTAATTTTGTACTGTTTACCCTATGTCTCAGGCACATTGCTAGCTAACTCCTTCATCTTAATTCAACTCATTTCCATTAATCTACCTGGTCACATGGCCAAATGGCCCCTATCTCACCTGGGTCCTACATTCTTCTTCCTTGGCAGCTGGATCCAGTCTGTCTGACTCAGCACTCCTTATACCTGAAACTCAATTTCCCTGCCTACTTCTATGGCATCTGACATAGGCCTAAACAATTCCTTTATTCACAGAATAATTTTCAGTGCATAAAGACATTCCCACCACACCCTGTAATGGCTTTTATGCTGGAAGTAGCTGCTAATCAACAATGAAACAAAGATTTTGGAGACTTGTGCAATGCAGTTTTATAACATGGCAATGAGCCTGTGTCCATTCCACTGAATTACACCATGGTATCTTCATATTTCTAAACCTGATTCAATATCCCAATCTTAAATTCTGCAGCAAAAATTAATCTCCCCATTAGTGCAATGAGCTACATTTGTTCAGATTGGTTATAGAAAATGGTAAAACACTGAGAGATAAATAAATAACTGTTTCTAAAATAAAGTAAGATTTATAAGGGAAGTTACCAACAATAATGATCTGAATCTTTTCTTTTTGTTAATATTATGAACAAAGAAGTCACACTTTCTATCCTTGTATATCCTTATTCAAGGTCCTTTCCCCCTCCCAACACACCAGGTCATTCTCTCATCTCCACAACTCTGCATCCCCTCGCTGGGCAGGCAGCAGGCAGTCCCATCTTCTCACTGTCCCAATATTGCTTAGTTCAGCCTCCAATCCTGGAAGATCCAGTTTTCTCCCCCAACCTCAAGACTGAGTCAGGTGTTCCTCTAGGGGTAGTGGGAGCCAAGGAGTCAGTCCCAGGTGTTTCTGATCCCAAGCTGTTCAGTGGTTGTGGTTTGCAGCTTGGGCATGCTTTGCTTTTTTCTTGTTTATTTGCTTGTTTGTTTAGAGTCCACTAATGAGTGAGTACATCCCCTGCTTATCTTTCTGGGTTTGTGATACCTCGCTCAGGAGGATATTCTCCAAATCCATCCATTTGCCTGCAAATTTTAGGATATCATTTTTTCTTACTACTGAGTAGTACTCCATTGTGTAGATGTACCACCGTTTGTTAATCCATTCTTCAGTTGAGGGACATCTAGGTTGTTTCTAGGTTCTATAAAGACACAAAGGTAAACTTTTCTTTGAGTTGAGATCTTAGATACCTTAGACTTCCATGAAGGCCTATGGAACTGATGCTGACCTGCAGATTGGGTCTTCATTCATCCGCCTTCCAAGTGCTGTAATTATAGGCAGACATTACTATTTCTGGCCTTTTAATACCTGTAATTTTTAGACATATAATATACCTTCCTTTAAATATTGAAAAAATACCAAATTGTTTCTTATATTTGTAAAATATGTGAGTGCTATAAATTTATCACAGCATAATTAATCAATATATCCTAGTTAAGAAAAACGGCAAAGAAAACTTATCTTTTTTTTTTTTTGCTTACAAATGGGTGTGTATTTTAAGAAAACTTATCTTAAAATAATATTAATTATATCCAAGATTTTTTATCTCTAATTCTTCTAATAGCACATGTATTAACATTGCATGAAAAGAAAATTTCTTAAACTGAAATGATAAAATGATAAAGCAATATTTACTTATAATAAGTAGAAAACTGGACCTGAATAGGAAGAATCAGCTCTTGCATTTTGTACAGTTAACCATAGCTTCTGAATTTGTAAGTACTACAACCATATCTTGTTAGAAGACAACATTGTACTGCACTTCTCTCCATCTTTTGGCTCATACATTCTTTCTACTCTCTCATTTTATATGTTCCCCATGCCTTGGCTGGGAATAGTTTTTAATGTAATTGTTCTGTGATCATTCAGAGTCATTTATTCTCTGCACTTATATTGCTTATGAGTATCTGCCTTAACTGTCATCCATTAAAAGATAAAGCTTGTTAGATTACGGTTAAGAGGAATACTAATCTGTGAGTATAAACATAAATAATTGGAAGGCAGTTTGATATAATATTTATAGAGCAAAAAGTACCAGTAGTTTCAACTGTAGGGCCTATGAATACCCAGCCAAAGATTTTGAATTAGGCATGAGGTTCAGGCATGTACTTTTCATAGTGAGGAAGACCTGAAATCCAATCAGAAGACTGGAGGTTACCCCATAACAGAATTATTCTTGCTAGTTCTTCAAAGGCACTGGCAGAAAGAACATAACTGCACATTCATTGATAGGTGGGAGGATACTATCATCATTAATAGAAAGAGAGGTAGTATTTTATCTTTTTTTAATTGCTTAAGGGGTGAGGGACCTTGAACAAGGATAAAAATATGACTTTATTCACAATAAAAAAGAATTTAGTAGGGTACAACTGGGCAGAAATAACCTCTAATACCGCACAACATAGTAGGTAACTATGGTTTACAGCAATTAGTTGTGTACTTCAGAATAGACAGTATAGGTGAATTTGAGTGTTCCCAACACAAAGAAACAGTCAAAATTTGAGAGGATGGCTTGCTGTTATCTGAGCTGGTAAAAATATCTTTTAAAATATCTTACAGCACACAATAAATATGTATAATGTCAAAAAAAGAATTGAAATTTAGTGTAAAATTTTCCAGATCTTATTGCATAGACTTTAGGATTGGAATATGAAAGTCACATTGGCATCATGCCACAATTTTAGTTCTTCACACTTAAAAGAAAAATAATACCTCAAAAATGTATATACCAGAGAATGTCTGCTAAAAGTAATGATGTTGATAAGTTCAGTAACATGATAACTGTCTACTGGGAAAGAAAACAAGAAAACAAAAATATTCATCACTGAAGCATTTCTTGACATTAATGTGGATTGTATTACAAAATACTATTATTAAGTGATTCACTTTCCTAGTGTGTCAAAATCATAAGATATTCAAATATGTTCTGAATAGAAAAACAATGGCAGCAGACTGGAGCGATGGCTCAATGGTTGAGAGCACTGACTGCTTTTCCAGAGGTTCTGAGTTGAATTGCCAAAAATCACATGATGACTGACAATCACCTGTAATGAGATCTGGTGCCCTCTTCTAGCCTACAGGGACACATACAGGCAGAACACTGCAAACACAATAAATAAATTTTATTTTTTATTCAATGTTCGTTTACTGAATATAGCTGACATTTTTAGAGTTTTCTCACTTTAAAAATTAAATGTTACATAAACTCATGATAATATTAGGTTCATTTATTTGAGAAAGTTAAAAATTGTAACTGCTTAAAGTTCTTATCATAAGTATTTAAATATATTCTAATATTTAACTACATATCATGGTATTCAATTTATAAATAACATTACCGGTGTAAATTCATCTCACAAAGCTGTTTTAACTTTAATAAAAGAAAACATCCTTGGAAATTATTAATGCCAAACTTTCTAAAAGTTTGAAATTATTGAAATTAGTTGAATTAATAAGATTAGTCTTTTATTTATTGGCAGACTAAAGGTTAGCAATATGGAAATTTAAAAAGATATATTATTTAGATATTTACATAAACAATCTCATTTGTGTTCATTATATAAATACTGTAAAATTAGTAGCTACTCATTAATATTATGGATATGGTAATTTGGCTATACAAATGGTAAACTTTATATTCAATTGTATTTATGAACACATGAGTCTATCAGGCTTTCCTCTGAATATTTCAAAGGAGATTGTTATGCTCAGAGTCCAGTGAGAAGGAGGACAATTTTACCATAGAAAGAAAAACATGGTCCTGTATATGTGAAAGCAAGAGGTCAGCAAAATGTCAAACAGGCATATATTTTAAAGTAGGCATTTCACCTTATGAAATTCATGAGCAAATACAAATATGTCAGATACAATACTCTATAGTCAACAGAGTTAGGGCTCAATGATACATTGATGTGTGGCATTTCTGGGATACTGTGTAAGCAGAGAATATTAGTGTGCTCAGGATCTTGATATGAGAGTGTGTAAATATTCTTGATTTAAAAAGAACATAAATGCAAAGCAAAGTGATCTATGATTCCAGAGAACTCAATAAAGAAGCTCATGGGTACCTTTTCATATGAGGAAATGGAAAACCTTATTTATAGTTGAGATGTTTGCAATTATATGAAAAGTATCTGAAGGTACTATTCCATTTTTGGATTTTCTGAGCTTTGAGAATTGATTATAACTTGAGCAGCACAGCCCAGAAAATGTTTTCAATTTGATTCTGAAATAGAGCTACAGAAATATAGCAGATGGCAATCTTCAGAGATATGATGAACTTCCCGCTATTAAATTGCATGAAAACCTGAACAGAGATCATATTCAACAAATCTTACTGTGATTCTCAGGTATGACAGTCAAAACCTTCTTTGATCTTGAGTGTCATGTGAGGTATTTGCTGACTGACATTCACACTTATTAATAGAGTATTCTAGTCAACCATGTTGAGAAAAATACTGGATGCTTCTTTTCTCAAACTATAAAGTGGTTGTTTAAGTGTTTTCATTATTAAGACAAAGTGAAATTTTTAGAAAGATGGAAAACTAGATTGAATGCTAGTCTTAAGGACCAATTTCTGTATTATAATTAGTGTAAGAATCAGGGTAGAAATCATCCTGCTTTACATGCAGCATCAAGATGCTTGCTATGAAACACACACTTTAAAAAATTGTAAATAAGACCTAACATATCATCTAATCTTCATTTCCAAAGGCTTCTGAACATAGTTCTTTCAAATATGTCACAAAAATATTCAAATGAAATATTTAGTACGTTCTAGGATCTCACACTGAGTTCTACATAACACATCAAAGCTTCCTTGGAATATTTTCTTATAATATAAACTAATGAGTTGTTATCAGAGCTATATGACAGCAAATTACATTTGCCAAGGGAAAACATTTTCTGCATCAAAAGAGATGTTTACTATATAAAATATGAATAACTAATACACATTAGTGCTATATAAAAATGAAGGCAGTAATATGAAAGCTGTTTGAAAGTTCACTATCATATTAAACTCTCCTGTTTTATGCAGCATTATCTTAATGGAAACAAAAATATATTATCGACCTTGTAATGAAAAATGTGGCAACTTAGAGAAATAAAGTCCTAAATCTCAGCAGTTAATTCTTTCTTACAAATGAAGGATTATGTTAAGTGCTTTTGATGGAAGTACTGTGGTCATTGACAGTGCTTAGAAGCTGTGATTCATTTGTCCCACATTCAAATGCTACATTAACCCTGGAGGTAATAATTTTATCCCTGTAGTAATACTTGCTCACAGATCTGTCCTTTTTTTTATTTCATTTGCCCATGTCCTGAATAACATTCTTATTACTACTAATGAATGATAACTTAATTGCTTCATTATTTACATCTAATCATATGACTGTATTTAGCACATCCAGTGATTTAAGATTAGTTTGTTTAGAGGGTTAAAGTTTGTTCTTTAAATAGTGTAATTATAATTATTAATTATTTTGAGGATTGTGAAGCTAGAAGAACAAACACCTTCTCTAGAGAAAGAAAATTAGTGTACTAATGGCATTTAGAGAGTAATTGTTAAGAAATCATATGTTTAAAACATTTATTTTTCTCAATTGTGAAGGTAGTTCTTATCATTAATCTAATATTTCTGAAAACCAAGAAATACTTGACTAATATTTCATGAACAATACGTTTTCTTTGCCTTACATAAAACTTAAGTAATGTGGACATAGAAAGCTATAAGCACATGATTAATTTATATAAAAAGATCGATTTATGTATATACTACTTTAATCAACAGCACAGGGATGAACTTAACTCTAACTATAGATTTATCATGGGATTCTTTCCTACAGGACAGACCCTTCTTTTATGGTCATATTTGAATTGGTTTTTCCCCCTCTTAGCAAATCTGATCATCTAACACTTTTAAGAGAGGAGAGCATGTATTCTTCCTGAATTGTAGGAAGAGAAAATACATTTTTTATTGTTTATCTTTTTATCAGTTTAAGAATTTTTAAGTTCATTATACCACCAACCACAGATCGCCCTTTCATCCCTCCTCTGTCTTTTCCTGGCCTATTCCCCACTCCCTCCTCCAAGAAAGTAAAGCATCCTACAGGTGTCAGCACAGCCTGGTACCCTCAACTGAGGCAGGTACAAGCTCCTCCCCGCTACATCAAGGTGTTCAAGGTGTCCCTCCTTAGGTAGCTAGCTCATTTACCAGGGATAGATCCTGATCCTGATCCCACTGCCTGGGGCCCCTTAACCAGATCAAGCTAAATAACTTTCTCCAGTATGCTGAGGGTCTAGTTCTTTTCCATGCAGGCTTCAAAGCTGTCAATCTAAAGTTTATGAGTCCCCATGTGCTTGGTTCAGTTATCTTTGTAGATCATGATAGTGAACTCCCTTGCTCAAATAATCCTGCTTCCCTTGCTCTGGTGCTTGGCTGTGGATCTCTGCTTATATCGGTTACTGGATGAAGGCGCTATGATGACAGTTAGGGTATTCACCAATCTGATTACTGGCGTAGGGTACCCTCTAAAAAAGTTTTAAGCAAATGTATTTTTGCATGTCATTGGCCTGAGTTGGATCATGCAGCCACATTTCTGTCAGTTATTTAAAGCCATATGTGATGGTAAGTCAGTCAGAGGAAAATAGGTTGATTGACTAGAACATACTGAGAAGGGTTTCTAGAATAGCCATGTAACCCGCAAGTCAACAGTGCCAGCCACACTTAGATCTCACAATAATATGAGTTTATTGTACATACAATTATGAAACCTTTAATTTCTAGTTTCAGATATTGTTTTTGTATCTTATTTCTTTTTTATTATTATGAATAAAGTCATATTTTTTATCCATGTATATTCTTGTTCAACCTCCCTTCCCACCCCTTCCAGTCACTCTCTCTTCTCCACATCTCTTTATCTCCACCCCAGAAAGGACAGGAGGTTCCAAGGTCCCAATATGGCTTAGTTCAGTATCCACTTCTGGCAGATCCACTTTCCTCACCCCTACATCAAGACTGGGTCAAGTGTTCCCCTGGAAGGAGTGGGATCCAAGGTGCTGGTCCAATGTCTTTCAGACCCCAAGATGTTCAGTAGTTGTGGTTTGCAGCTTGGACATGCTTTGCTTTTTGCTTTTTTTGTTTAGAGTCCACTAATGACTGGGTATGTCCCTTGCTTATCTTTCTGGGTTTGTGATACTTCATTCAGGAGGATATTCTCCAAATCCATTCATTTCCCTGCAAATTTTAGGATATCACTTTTTTTTTTTTTTTTTTACTGCTGAGTAGTACTCCATTGTGTACATGTACCTCAGTTTGTTAATCCATTCTTCAGTTGAGGGGCATCTAGGTTGTTTCCAGGTTCCTGTAAATTATGTTTACTTTATAACTTACCAAGTTCATCTTAAGTTAAATCAACTGAACTCCTTACAATCTCCTTCACAAATATATTTAATTATTGTTTGAAGCAAATATTACATGCAAACTAATTTCATTTTATATTGTCTAAATGTTTGCTTAAAATTGTAGAAAATCTAATAAAATGAATTTTAAATAGAAGGAATAAATGGATCCATCCCACCCAAAGCATCATGCTAGCAAAGAACTTCTAAATAAGCAGAGTTGATATTAACATAGAAAGACAGATGTTGATATCCACAACCAAAGTAGACAGACTTTGTAAATCATGATTAAAATACCAGATTCCATCTAAGAGTGTTCTCAAGAATTATAAAAGCAACCTTCCACAGAAGTCCTGAGGCTGAATATTTTCTGGTATATGACGAAATTGATCTAATTTTGTTAACAATGATCAACCTAAGTGGACCCAACAGGGAACATAAATAAGGAGATTCTTTTATTGTCTAGATAAAAGCTTAGCAAAGAACTTCAGGTACTCTTTGAAGGTTGATGGCCACCTTTCTCAACCTCCACACTTGCCCATAGGTACGTGGGAACTCAAATGATTTATCTGTTTTATAGTGAAAATTTCTTTGAGTGGTATTTTAAGATCCTAGATTGTGATCTCAGTGGACTCTGAAGTGGATTTGGCTGCTGCTGAAGAGCAAAGTCTTTTCCCTACTGATGTGACTCAAGGGGATTCCTTTCAAATGATAAACAGGATTACTTTTAAGTAAATATTTAATAAGCATTGATTTTTGAAAGCTGATATTTAAAGATGGAAAATATCAGCTATGGCTACAATGAAATAAGGCAATTGTTTTTCTAAACAGAATTAAGTTCCCAGCTCCTCACTTAAAATTATAAATCAGCAAAATACAAGCAATTATATCTTATAGATACAGCAAATACGTTTTAAAATAGCAACTTAAAATCCTATGTTTAAATAGTTACCTCTTAAACAAAACCTATTTTTCATGGAGAGACCTGAGGTATAGGATTCTGTTTTAGTACGAGAATAATTCATTCAGTGAAATTAAGACCAATGGTTTTTCCAATGTAATAAAATCAAGTATTTTTCAGTTCTCTGCAATTTAAATCATATTAGCATACATTAGTCATATTAGAAACTGAAATTCAATTCAGTGAGTCAGGGAGCTTTCGTCAGGCAATTATTGGATATAACATTACTGTTATTGCTCACAGTTATGTGTGTGTCCCATTGAGAAAGTAGCACTTACATTAGGAGGAAATGTAAAGCAAGAATATTGCAAATGGCAATCAAAAAACCATTACAACAAAGACATTATTTCCTCTTTTCAGCTTTGTAATAGCTGTACGTTTCCCCCTTTGTATTCTGACTATGTGTAAATGGCACCCTGCAGGCAGCACTTTAATTTTCTCTTTGTGATAAGAAAGGCTCACAATAGCAGTGAGTAAAGATGCTTAAAAAAATTACAAATGAAAGTATGGAAATAAAGTCCTTGTGTTTCTAACATAAAATCCATGTTAGAAATGTGCTTCAGATTATAGAAATTTAGAAATGAGGATTTAGATTCTCATATTGCTAAGAGATGAGTTGGTGTATGAAAGCTAACCTCTTGTCCTTAATTTATATAACAACAAAACAATGCCCACTTTGAAATATTTAGTTAATTAATGAAAAGGTGCCATTGAGGGATTGTGTGATCACAGTAAGTCTTATGAAAAATGATGAGAGAATATAATCATAGAGGATGAGATCAGGAAAGGCCCAAATTGGTGTAAATGCAGTGAGTTTGTTTCCATGATTAACTGAAATAACATGTTCTCATCAAACAGAGTCAGAGATAGCCCTTGCTACTGCTGTTAAGAGTCCCATAGTCTCTAGGCAACTCTTACCACAACATATTTCATAGGCAGAACAGATTATAGGTCAAAGGTTGTGTGACTGGGCTGTTTTTCCACTCCCTCCAATTGAAGTCTTTCCTGGTCGTGTTTATGTGTGTGTGTGTGTGTGTGTGTGTATGCTGGGTGAATCGTTACATTGATTTTTTAAATTCCCCAGTGATGTTTTTACTCTTGATCTCTGGGCTATCACAGTTCTGGCCCTCAAAGAAGGAAGTGCCAAAGGAGAGCACCTTCTCATAGTATGGGTCTCAAGCTGGACCAATCATCTGATAAGCCATTTTCACCATTTCTATGCCATTTTATTCCAGCACATCTTGTAACTAGGGAAAACTGTAGATAAAGAATTTTGTTCCTCAGCTGGTGTCCTCTTCTTGTAACCAAGAGTCTTGCTGGTTACAGAAGATGGTCTCTTCATCCTCCATATGTTCCACTGCTAGGAATCTTCACCAGAATCACTCATATAGCTTCTTGGGTATATCCACTATACCAGGTTTCTGGCTCAGCTCAGAGATGCCCCATGACTCTAGTTTCTCCACCCAGTACTCTTTTTCTCCACCTTCTGTTTGTCTGATTTCTCCTGTTCCCATCCCCACTACCCGACACATAGAATCCTCCAACCAACTGTAATGTTTATTCTGCTACCCATTCCCAGCGAGACTCATGCGTCCCTGCTTGAGCAGTCCTTATTATTAGCTCTGTGAGTCTGTGGACTGTGGCATGATTATCATTTACTTTGAAGTTAATGTACACGTACAAATGTGAACCTATAATGCTTATCTTTTTGGGTTTGGGTTACTTCACACAGGAAGAAATTTCCCAACTCTATCAATTTGCCAGCTGATTTCATGGTGTCATGATTTTTAACAGCTGAGTAATACTCCCATTATGTAAATATTCCACTTTTTTTAACCTGTTTTTCTGTTGAGGGGCATCTGGATTGTTTCTAGTTTCTGTCTATTACAAATAAAGCTCCTATGAATATAGTTGAGCAAGTATCTTTGTGGTACGATAAAGTGGCTTTTAAGTATATGCCCATAAGACGTGTAGGTGGGTCTTGTGGTAAATCTATTACTAATTTTTGAGAAACCTCCATATTGATTTCTAAGGTGGCTGTACAATTTTGAACTCCCATCAGCAATGGAAGAGTGTTCCACTTGTGCCACATCCTAAAATGTGTAAGCTGTTGCTTGTGTATTTGATCTTAGCTATTCAAACAGCCATTCTCTAACATAGTGTCTCATTCTATTTGATTTGTATGTCTCTATTGCTAGGGATTTTGAACATTTTTAAAGTGACTCAGGTTCATTTGAGATTCCTTTGCTGAGAATTCTCTGTTTACATCTCTAGGCCATTTTTTAAAATAAATTATTACATTTTTTGATGTCTAGGTTCTTGAGTCTTTATGTATTTTGAAAATCTGTCTTGTATGGAGTTGGTGAAGATCATTTCACAGTTTGCTGATATGTCCTATTGGTGGTGTCCTTTACCCTACATTTTCAGCTTCATGAAATCTCATTTATTAAATATCAATCTTCCTGTATGTGTTATCAGTATTGTGTTCAGGAAGTAGTCTCCTGTGCCAATGCATTTAAAGTTATTTTCCAGTTTTCTTCTACCAGGTCCAGCTCATCTGATTTCATGTCAAAGTTTTTAATTCACTTGGTCTTGAGTTTTGTACAGTGATAGATATGGATCTATTTGCATTCTTCTACTTAAGGAGATCTGGTTAGATTAGCACTATTTTTTTGAAGATTTTTTTTTCAATTGTATAATGTTGGCTTTTTCATTAAAAAATGTGCGTAGGTGTATTTATTTACTTCTTGATCTTCATTCAATTCAAATTCATTGATCAATTTTCTGTTTTTATGCAAATACTATGTGTTTTCTATTACTTTTGCTCTGAAGTACAACTTGAACTCAGAGTTGGTGATACCTGTGAAAGCTATTTTATTGTTCAGAACAGTTTTATCTATTCTACTTCTTTTTTTTATATGAAACAGAATATTGTTCTTTCAAGATATGTAACGAATTGTGTTGATGGCACAACCCCTGAACAGCTTGGTAAAAGAAGAAACTTAAGAGAGACATCCAGGGGTCTCCCTTGGAAGGGAAAATAGAGAAAATCATAACAGGAAGTGAGCAAGGGGAGATGGAAGCAAATCATGAGAAAAGGAGATGTTTGAGCAAGAGGAGTAACAGTAGAAGGAGCCACTGTGAGTTATAAAGAAGCCTGGTGCTAAGGAAACCTCCAAGAAGCCATAAGATGTCCCTGGCTAGGATTCCAAGCAATAGTAGAGAGGGTTCCTAAACAGGACTTCCCCTATAATCAAATGAATGACATCGATAAATGTCATTATAGAACCTTCATCTAGCAATAAATAGGGGTGCAAGCAGAGATCCATAGCTAAGTACCAGATGAAGCTAATGGTCCAGCTGAAGAGAAAAAGATGAGAGAACACATGAGCAAAGGGATCAAGATAATGAGGAAGAGACCCACAGAGATGTCTGACTCGAGAAATTGGGAGCTCACTGAATCAGAAACAATTGCTGAGGAACCTTCAGGGAAAGGAACTATACCCTGAAAAGGTAGACAACTGTCAAATGGAGTGAGCAGTTTGTGTTCCTGGTGCATGAACTGACATTTCAGAGCCCATTCAATACAGAGAAATACCTAATCCAGCCTTAATATTGGGATGAGAGACTTGGACCTACCTCAGTTATATATACCAGATTAAACTGATCCACCTTGGGACTCTGTCCTTTTTGGGGAATGGGTGGGGGATATGGCTGGGGGGAGGCTGAGGTAGGACTGGGAGGGATTAGGATAAGGAAAGGAAGGGAGAGCAGTGGTATATATGGAAAAATCTTTTAAAATAAAAGCAATAGTTAAAAAAAGAACTGTGTTGAAATTTTGATGGGAATTGGGTAACTATATGAAAAGTAATCTAAGAGTTAAGAACTGAAATGATGGTTGTGAAATATGTATGATTAATAGTATCATTGGAAAGGGAGACAAACAAGCATCGTCAGAACATTTTTAACTGTTCTCATGGTTTATAAGAAGGAAAACTAAAACTATAATTTCTATCTCACAAGATCAAATTGGCTTTGATTTGAGAAATTCTTACTCAGATGATGAATAGAATCTACATTACCGTCTTTCTTGTTATTTTAACTAAGTTGTCCTCAAAGATTTTGGAATGGTGACATAGAAATGGTCCTAAGAATCTGCAGAAGCATCATTCTTCCTTATCATATAATCTTGGAATAGGAGAAATAAAAATGCTCCAATGTTATCATATTTATTAAATAGTCATATGGCTTTTCCTGAACTAAATATCTTCAAAGGCATCACATCTTTGAAATGTAAAAACTGAGAACAGAGTGTTGCTCTCACGATCCTATTTTCCCTATTGTCAATGGTTCTACTTTGCCTGAGCACCCAAACAAAAGACTTAAGGAATATTTTTAGTGTTAGTGTTTAGAACTAATGACCTCCTATAAACTAAGAGACTAGAATCCCAGAAGATGATATCTCAATGAAATTAAAATGGTATTGTTCCCTAGAGTCAGAATGCTTCTTAACCCTCTCCAGTGTCTTATGAATAAACCCATTCACAAGTTTATACCCATATATTAGTGGAGAAGCCTTTGAGAAGTGATGAGATCATAAGGGTTCAACCAACACTATTGGGGTTTGTGCTCTTAATTAGGCAGCCCCAAGGAACTGCCTTGAGTAATCTGTATGGATAACAAGAAATTTACTTTTCTTGAGGCAGTAAGTAAACCTTCAGAAGACATAGGATTATCAATGTTATTTATTTTCCAACTTATTGGAGAGTGAGAAAAAAGTCCTATGTTTTATAAGCTACTCTGGCTATGGTATTTTGCTATAGTTCCCAAATACACAGAGGCAGTATACAGTATAACATTTAGTAGCATATAAAAAACCAAAAATTATAAATGTAAAATATTGATTGGTTCATATAAGTGATTATTAAGCTTAACCCTTCTAATGACTTTGAACTCAGTTTAGTTAATTATTTTCAAAAGTTTAAGGTAATAGTTTGAGGATAATGTTGACATCACTAGTAGGCATTTGTGAATCTTTACTTCAGTGTTAAAAGTTTATAATGACTACATAACTTTTCTGTCAATGCTGAGCATAAGAATCAACTTGGGAAAGTGAAATGTCTTTCCTCTAAAGGCTTTTGAAGCCAACCTTGATGACTTGAGTTTAATCACTGGGATCCACATTGTACAAGGAGAGAATTACTCAGACAAGTTGTACTTGACCTTTACATGCTGTTGGACAAAAGACAAATATACATAAGCACATACAAACACACTCACACACTTTTAGAGACTCACCCCCTACATTAATACATAACTAAATTAAATAATATATTAAAGCCTCAGTAGGTTGATTTTTGTTCTCTATAAATTTTCACACTCTCTTTTGGAAAATACAATAGACAATTGATATACTATTTATTATTTGAAGTAGTGACATATATGAAATGCCAACCACTCTTCAATTACCATCTGGCATTATTTCAATTAATTTTACTTATCTTTTCTTATGGTTTGCATCAGAGATTAATGAGAAGAGGATCAGTCCATTGTACTGTGAAAGCTGAAAAGCATAAGATTTGAAAAAGTGTATTGTCCATCTTTATGCATTGTTACCTATCTGATTCTTGTCTCATATCAGGAGAGGTCCAAAGAATTCCAAATATTAAAGCTCTAATGCATTCTTTAAGGAAAAGTGTTTCAGTTGCTTTTAAATGTAGCCACATACAAGTATCTCTGAAATTAAAGGCAGTTGTTTGTGTCTGCTTCTTATTCTAATAATACTGTTTCCTTAGTTTGATCTTGGATTCATCTGATGCTTTGTTTAACCAGAGAGAGTGATATAAGGTGAGTATATGAACATACAAGGAAGTTAATGCTTGCTTAAATCTAGGAGGATGTTGCATTTGGTTAGTATAGAAACACATTTTGTTTTAAATATTAAGTACAGAAAGGAAAATTGTAGTCACATATAAATGGCTATATGGCAGAACCTAAAAAAAAGGTGCAATTTAGATCTAATGCTTACCTATTTAAATCCTACATTTTTGTCCTTGTCTGCTTGTGACATCTAAAGTATACTTCACAAGGCCAAGATTGCTGACATGTTTTATTAAAGTCTCCATTTTGAAATCCAGAAGTAGATCTTAAATTATGTTGTTGTTTTTTCTCTCAAATGAACAATTATTTAGTAAGATACCCATTTCTGTTTTTTTTTAAATACCCCAAATTATGATCTATTTTGTTTGGAGTTTTCATGGAGTAAATGATGCATGAGAGACCAGTGAAAAGCTAGGAAGAAAAGGGGTTAGGAAGAAAAGGAAATAAAGTGTGTTTTTCTAGATTGGTGACCACTGTTGGCCATAGCAGCATAATCCTCTAGAGGACTCTTACAAACAGTGAAGTAAAAGGACAAAGTGGTCCCAGAAGAAAAGTGAAAAACCTGATAAGTTTCTCTATAATATCCTTATCTGACAGCCCTGCCCCTGGGAGTAGTTACAACCTACTGACCTGTGCATGGTTCAAATAACCATCTATAGCCATGAGACTAAGGAAGGAGAGGGAACAGAAGATCAGGAGAGAGACTATGAAGAAAGGGGAGGTGAGGGAAATAATAATGGGCTTAAAGGAATTTCTGATAGGAGAGCATAGTCAACAAGACTTCTGAAACTTAAAATCAGGGTCAAGTGGATAACCTGGAGGTACAGAGAGGGGGTGGGGAACAGATCGAGAGTGAAGGAGAGAAAGTAGAAAAACATGAGATGAATATATAAGAATAAGATATGATAAAAATATGTGCAAGAAAATGCAACAAACAACTACACTATGTTGCATGTTAACTAAAGGTTAATGAGAAATTTACTAAAAGAAATAAAATAAGAACAGAAAAAAACATTATGAAATTTTTTTTTTTTTTAAAAAAAAAAAGTATAAAGAAAACATTTGTTTCAGGCCACTGACAATGTCAGAAGAAAATCTTATAGCAGAGGAGAAAAGAAATCTTGCTTCTTGTGTATAAAGAAAACTTACAGTAAAACAGTTGCTACTATACATCACCATCCCAAGGAATCCCAGTTAGGACAATGTCTGTGCATAAAAGCATTAACAAAACCATTTAACCTTTGAAGCTATTAACATCAAATTTTGTCTAATTGGCATATAAACCTTTGCTAAGGCTAAAGAGTCATTTTTGGTGAGTCCTTTCCTATATATCATATAACCTTCCCTTGTATCTTTTACTATTAGTGTCAGTTAAATTGCAGCTTCCTAACAGTCACTAAATATATACATTTCAAAGGGGAAATAACTAAATACAACTACATCCTAAAATACATATCAAGTAATAATATATTTTTAACTTCTGAGAGAATTGAAACTGTACCATAGTTTAGTTGTAATTTCTCTTTGAAAGAAAGAAATAAATCCTATAAATATTCTCTTCCTGTAGTTCTTATTATGTGGTAGATCACTTTGGAAAATTAGCACGAAGATTTCTGCTATCAAGTTCAAGGCCTGAACTACTTTTCCATGCATATATTGCACCAGTAGATAATGTAAGCTCCAGAACGTCAAGAACCTTTTCCTATACAAAGAACTCATGAATTTGAAAAAAAAGGAACAAAACTTTCACTTTCATATTTCTTGTGGAGACTACAAGAATCTTCATAGATGAGCAGAGAAGACAGGTAACTTCACTTCTGGACAAGAAGTGATCAGGATGTTGAGGAAGCAATGAATGACTAATTTCTGTTCCAGAACCTAAAAGTATAGTGATAGTTTTTAAATATGTCTGTCTTCAGAAATAAATAGCATAAGGATAAGAAAAATAGTTTTGCTTGGATAAATACAAAAGAATGGTAATAATGTTAGTTCATGTATTTTGCTGTAACCTGTTTCTTAAAATCTTTAACCTTTAATGAAATATCTCTTAACATGTAAATAATTCAGGATCCTGAGGAAATAAGTCTCCATATAATACTGATCATTAGCTTTCCTCAGGTGCTATTGTTTATGACATTTTGAATAGACTGCAGGACCCAATAATTCTTCAGAATTCTGCTTGGAAAATATTATTGAGTCCAGTATGACTTAGAAAAATATCAGCTTTCTTAGGAATATAACAGCATATAATCTACTTTAACGAGAAATTTTATAAAAAATAGGAAGGGGAATCCAAACCAAGAAAAAAAAAAGAAAACCAATGTAACCAAACAACAACAACCCCCCCACCCCAGCAAAACAGGCTAGAAAAATGAGACTGTAGGACTTTCAAACGCAGCATATGACATGCCCATATTTTTAGAAACTTTATGGGTGAAGATGTGAAGAAGCTAATATCCACATGGTAGAAAAATGATTACAGTATCTTTATCGTATGGTTCTAACCATGAAGTTCAATTCATAGACTTTATTGAACATCTGCTAAATATGGCTGAACTCTAAATTTCTATTGAACACAATTTGAATCAGGTATCAGGTAGTTTGGAACAACAACTAAAATGTCTAATGCATGTGCCTTTGATTCTCTGTATTTGTAAAATACCAAATGTTTACAAGATGACTCAAACACACACACACACACACACACACACACACACACATTGTTACATTTGGAACAGGAAATGTTAGGGAAGTTTGGAAGCCTATTCTCAAAGATGTTTATACAAGAATGGCTTCAAGAGAGACAGAGTAAATGAATTAGAGTGAGATGGGAGAAAGAATGAAGTAACAAACAATTTCAGTTAGCGGGCAAGAGGAAAGTACTTCTGAAACCAGACTTCAAAGCAAATAATACACTTTGGGCAGTCAGGAGAATGCAGCTGAGGCATTGGTAGTTCTATTTGTCCAGGAAAGTAAAATGATGAATGTTAACTATCTGGGGAGTTGGCATTGGAGGAGAATAGGGATAGAGTTATGAAGGCGAACTCAAGACTATAGCAATTTCAAGAGCGATTATTGTAAAGCGAAGATTAATGACACTAAGACTGGGCCACTTTTTCATTTCGGGTTCTTATCCATATTAAACACATTTTTCTGCATTGTATAAGATAAGAGTTCACAGTTTTGTTTTCGTATATGGAGTTTTCTAAAAAACATTTGTTAAATACTTCAGTTTTCTTTTGAATTACCTTGGCAGCATTGTTAAAATTCAATTGGCTAAGTAAGTGTGGCTCCATTTTTAAAAATCTCTTTATTTTGTTTTATTGATCTGTTTGTCTACACTTTCATCAATAGCACATTGTCTTAATTGTTGTAGAGGTACACTGAATCTTCAAATCAGGTAATGGAAGTGCTCCAACACCACTTTTCATTGTCACGATTGAATGGCTATTTAAGGATCTTCTCATTTCTTATCATTTTTTATCAAAAGTTTTTTTTTCTACAAAACATATGCTTAGGATATCATTTAATCTATGTCTGGCTATAATTAACAACTTGAAATATTAGCTTTCCAGTTCATAGCCTATGCTCTGAATTATCATTTGTTTGTTTTTTTGTTATTATTCAAGAGTAGACTCATTTTTTCTAAATTGGTGTCAACTTTATTTTGCAGTTTTATAATTTGTATTCTATAATAGATACTATTTGTATTAATATAATTTTAAAATTTTATATAATGTTGCTAGAAGCACAATTTAATTTTCCAATTTGAAGTGAAATCCCAAAACGTTGTTAAAATTAAATATTAGTTCAAAAATTATTTTTCAGTTTGGGATTGAATATATATAAGCATATGTATATGCATATGCAAATTTAATAGTTTTGGATGAAAAGTTTTTACTGTTTCTTAGCAAAGAAAAATTTCTTTTGTTTCCTAAAGTAGTAACAGATTTCTGTATGGCAAAACTTGATATACTGTGTTAGGTTTTGTCCACATTTCTTCTTTCAATGACATATTTAATAATGAACTCTTTCACAGGTAAAGAAAATAAACGTTTTATTCAACCACCATGATTGTATATGATCATTTTCTTTGATTGCTAGAACTTGGAATTTAGATATTCCTTAGCCACCCTCAGTAACACCTAAGTAAATATAACAAAACAATATGAACTATTTTATAATGCTATAATTAGCTCTAGGTTTTTTCTTAGTTTAGTTGTATACTTTGCATATTTGGTTATAAGTCATTTTGAATTTAGCAAAAGACTCAACTTCATGCATTGAGGTTTTTAATATGGAAAAAATAAACCTAATGGCTTCATTTTTTTATCAGGTTGTTGCCTGTTTCCAAACGTTTGTATCACAATGTCTAGTTAGAATCATAACCTGAAAATGAACAACAGAACTTGTTGATGACATAAGTATTCTTCTGCCCTTGCTTGTGCTATGCAAACTTAAAAAACAAATAAACCAAACCATTCCATACCCAGCACCAACAAACATACAGTACCAGTAATTATCAAGGACCATGGATCTATAGGCTCTATTATATGTTGGAATTTAGAAACTGATATATATGCCATATAACTCATGATACATATTTTATGATATTCCTAAGTTTGACATAATAGCAGCATGTAAAATTATTATCACTTAAAAATATAAGGTGGCTTTTATTTTGTACTTGCAGTAAGCTCCAGAATTTAGTTCTTTATTTGTAAATGTTTGATTTCTATTTCCATTTTCTCTTTCATATCTACTAACACTGCTTTATATTCCATTTCTTTCCTGTTTCTTTCTGAAATATCTGATCCACTCAACCTTTGTAATCTCCAAGATTTCTCATCAAACGTTTTAGTATTTTTTTTGTTGCTTCTGGAGAAAAAATAATTATGTATCCAGCATTCTACACACTCAATTTCATTCAGCTATACACTCCAATTATGGTGTAAGTGCTAATAGGTACAGTGGAAAGGCAGCCTGGCTGAGGAGCCAATCATGGTGAGTGTCTCTCTCTGGCTTTGCCTGGCCATGTTTTATGTACAGAGCACACATTACCTTAAAGCATAAGTCAACAAAGCTGACAAGTTTGTTCTTTGTGAGTCTTTTAACTGAATACATTGTCTTGAAAATGAGATTTATAGTTGAATCTGCTTTTCCTAAGGAAATTTGAATATAAGCTATTATTTCTTAGTCTTCTTTATTTTGCATATAATAATTTTTTATATAAAACCTATTTTTGCATATAACTTTCAAGTGATAAATAACTAAATAACAGTCTTAATTGTTAATGACTCAAGTCATTAATTTTGTAGGCCTGGAGAAGGGACCAAAATTTCTTTTATATAAGAATAGCCTTCTACCATTAAGTAAACTTTTTCACATATTGTTTTATGACAGATTCTTGGACTTTCCACTTGGTTCTCAGCTGGTTGAGGAAGTGTGACCTTCTTGGAGGAAGTGCATCATGGAGGGTGGGATTGGAAGCTTAAGACTCATTCTACTCCTTGTTCTTTCTCTTTACTTCAAGCTGTGTTTGTGGTTCATATGCCTGTTTACTATGACAATGATGAACTCTTACCCTCTGGAGCTCTAAGCTCAAACAACCCCTTCCTTGTATAATTTGCACTAATCATGGGGTTTTAACACATTAGAAAAGTAAGTAACACAGCTTCTCACTAAGTTGCCTTTGTAGGACAGCTTTGAACTTACTCCATATCACAAGTTGTCCTGTGATACAGCCTCCTAAGTAGCTGGGATTTCAGAACTGTGTTGTTAGGTCAGGGACACTGCATTTTAGGAAAAAAAAAGGAATCATCTAACTTGAATGTTTGTATTTCAAGAACAATGAAAGAGAAAGAAAAGTATAGGAGCAGAGAGAAAGTGAGATGGATAGGAAGAATTAACCATTTATTTGTATAAATAATGCTATGTTCAGCTGTGTAAAAGTAAATAAATAAGGCAAAGGGTCATTGCTGAGGCTAACACCACAATGCAACTGGTGAACCCATCTTTAAGATTGAACATTCCCTAGAACAATTAGAAGCAAACTCACCAAGAAGGAATTGACAGCAGGAAATAATCAAACTTAGAGCTGAAATCAACACAATTTAAACAAACAAAAAAAATACAAAAAAATCAATGAATCAAAGAGTTGGTTCTTTGAGAAAGTCAACAAGATAGATAAATCTTTATCCAAACTAACCAAAAAACAGACAGAGAGTATCCAAATCAACAAAATCTAAAACAAAAAGGGGGACATAACAATAAACCCCATGAAATCCTGTGAATTATCAGGTCATACTTTGAAAATCTATACTCCTCAAAAATGCAGAACCTAAAAGAAATGAACAGCTTTCTGGACAGGTACCATTTACGGAATTTAATCAAGACCAGATTAAAGACCTAAGCAGTCCTGTAACACCAAAGAATATTGAAGCTGTGATTAAAAGTCTCACAAATAAAAAAAAAGGCCAAACCTAGATGGTTTCAGTGCAGAGTTCTACCAGGCATTCAAAGAAGAGCTAATAACAATACTCCTCAAACTGTTCCATACAGTAGAAATGAAAGGAACATTGCCAAACTCTTTTTATGAGGCCACAATAATCCTGATACCCAAGCCATTCAAAGACTCAACAAAGAAAGAGAATTACAGACCAATTTCTCTCGTGATCATTGATGCTTAAATTCTCAACAAAATTCTGGCACACCATATACAACAACATATAAAAATATCACCCACTATGATCAAGAAGGCTTCATTCCAGAAATGCAGGGATGGTTCAACATAAGGAAAACTGTAAATGTCATCCAAAATATAAACAAATTGAAGGAAAAAAACAAATGATTATTTCCTTGCATGCTGAAGAAGCCTTTGACAAAATCCAACATGACTTCATGATAAAAGTCTTGAAGAGAGC
>PVIH01006971.1:79431-105360 GCA_004025045.1 Sigmodon hispidus
AAAAAACAAAAAAAAAAAAAAAAAAAAAAAAAAAAAAAAAAAAAAAAAAAAAAAAAAAAAAAAAAAATGATATCCTAAAATTTGCAGGCAAATGGACAGATATGGAGAATATCATTTTGAGCGAGGTATCACAATCCCAGAAAGAGTAGCAGGGGATGTACTCACTCATTAGTGGACTTTAAAAAAATATATGAAAAGAGAGAGATGTCGTTGTACACAAGAACTCAAGGCTAGAACATAGCTAAGAGTCACAATGCCTCACTTCTGCATTGATGGCTTCTGGCAGAGGATTGGGTAAGGAAAGACTTGTTTTATTTAAGGATCTGGCCACAGGGAGATTAATTATGCTTCAGTAAGCAAATGAGCAACATGAATGTGTGGTTTTGTAAATGAGGAGATCATAGGAGTGGGCATGATACTGAGAGGTCTGATATCTGAGTTTGATGGGGTGCATGATGCAAAAATAGCAAATATTAAATATGTATATGAAAAAAGCTAAAAAGAAGGAAAAAGAAATACTATGGTTAATACAGGGTCTCACTGGCTTTGTAACTTTTAAAGGCTTGATTTATTTTTTTAAGTTTTATGGAATAATAGGATATGTATTTGTCATAGTTTTTATGTTATAGTAGAATTCTGTAGTAAGTTCATATTTTCTTTGTTTTTGTTATTGCTGTTTTTTATTTTTAGTATGGAGTATTTTATTAGTATTTTAAATATTTCAAGGTTACAAAAGTAAGCATTTGTTAAAATCATTTATTGAATTTAAGTATAATTTTGCTATCTAAAAACTTCCCAGTTTTTTCAGAATTTTCAATTTATTGAAATAAATTTATAATGTATAAAATGTATAATATGTAACAAGAATTTCATTCATATCTGTTAGAATGTTTGTGTTTCAATCTCTAGTTTTATTGAAGTAGGTATTCCCTTTTATTGTTTAATTTGGTTAAGAATTTGTCATTTGTGTTTAATCCTTAAAAAATAAAGGAAAAAAAAAAGATTGAATATTCCTCTTTCCTAATACATCTCTCTCTCATTCTATAAGACGTTTTTTGTTTGTTTGTTTTAGGAGAAAGCAATAACCAGAGAAATAATTTCTTAATATAGTTTCTTAGATTATTTCCAAAAGAAAACACAAGGCAAAAAAAAATATAACAAATAAATTAACAAAATCCCTAGAAACTAAAATTTTAAGTCAATTGCTTTAACAATGACTTTATTCTAAAATGAGTTTAGTCTATAGTTTTACATTCTATAGCTGGACACATTGAGATAATTTAAGTTGAGGCATCAACATAAAAAGACATGGGAAGGGTGGCTCCCGGACATGCTCTGTCTGGTTTCCATGAATGGTTATAGCATTCAAATGGAAGGGTAATAAAACCTGGGGACAGATACTAAGTTCTAAATTGATTGTCTCTGCTTACAAATAAATAGGATACAAACAATAGCTCAGAACCTGATCAATTAAAATTTTTAATTTTAAGATTCAAAGTCAAATTGCAATACTGGGAGTTGAGAAGAATATCTGACCTCTTCATTTTTCAGCTGATCAGAAAGATTTATTGTTTTTATCCCATGCTGAATTTTTTATTTTTTATTAAAACTATACACTTGCAGTTATCAATTCAAATGATATGAGAATGCAAACATGTAATTTAAAAAGTGTTTATTTCATACATTTAACAGCCTTAACATTTGGCTGTATTAGACAGAATCCCCTGAGCTTGGCTTTGAGCAAGTCCTTCAAATTAGCCTAGATAAACCTGAACATACTCAAGCATAGTCTTGAAACATACAGCTTCTTTCATACTAGGTCTCTTAAAGGTGTTTGTCTGAATAGAACATGCAAACAAGAAACAAGAATGAAACAAAATGTAACAGAAACAAGTTTCAGACTCCAAGAGAATGTTCTATTTATTTCTGTCAGCACCTGGGATGGGGCTCCTTCTAAAGCCTTTGGAGTTGGGTAGGAAGGAACCCATTTCCCTCAGCTGCCAAGAAGCAAACACAGAAAGGCTCTATCTAGTTCACCTTTCATCTGGTTTCTTCTTGTTTGTTTGTCTTTTCCCTTCCAATTCCTTCTTCCATCTTTAAAATGCTCAACAATACCTGCACATGTCAGTTGAAAGCAGTGAGCGCTCTACTCCTTTCTTTTGTCGTCCTCTATTTCAGATTAAAGTCTGTTCTCCCCACTTTGATGGGTGGCTGCCAGTGTTTATCTTTGACACTTCCCTTAAGAACAAATTCCACTCTACTCCCTGGAGAAATGACTCACTTTTTACCATCTGTTTACTTTTGCACTTTACTTACATCTGTCTGAATTCATGAATAAACTGATATTCTGTAATGTGAATCTCTTAGATACTTTCTAACTGAAAAGGGTGGGAGACTAGCCAATTTATTCTTATTTTCTATCTCCAGCATTATCTTCATACATATTTCTGTAATACAATGCATTTATTTAACATTTCCAGCAATTCTTACTGCCACTCCCCACACATACACATTTATTTACAATTTTAAAAACATAGAAATATTAAAATTTGTGTAAAATCATATTCATATTATTATATATGTGCATATAGTGCTTTTAATTTTGCCATAGTTCATTTGTAGTCATATTTCCATTCTAGAATATTTTAGTCTTTTTAGTAAGCAACTATGTTTAGATATTTTCTTTTGTTTGTATATATTTACTTGTAATCTTCTCCCCATTTCTCAGAGCATCTATGTTTTCCAAAATGTGCATCAGAATTTCATTTGTCCTGGAACATGTCATACCCTTTCCACCCTTCTGCTCCTGACTGTATAAATTGGTCTGTAGGCTGGTGGAGAATTTGTTTTTTTCCATTAATTTTTTTTGTAACTTGAACATTATTTTTCATAATCTTAGATATATTTCTATCAAATTACATATTTCCTAAAGGTATTTCTTAAGAAAATGTGCTATACAAGTATATTCTTGCTATACTCAAATTTTAAAACTTGAAAACTTTAAATAATTATTGACTCAATAGTTTGCTTAAATCAACTAATTATTCTTCTGAAATTAAGACATTGTCTGATTCTCAAATTCACATTTTCTGGCTTGGTCAGAGAATCTGTGTTCAGTTCTTTTGGGTTTATAGGACCCTGGTATCTTTGCTCAGATCCTTATCTCCATTGCAATTGTAGAAATTCATTGTATATTTTTCTAAATTATTCTGCTTATAGGGAAGCCACATTCTCTTGTGTTTCCCATAGGTGTACTGTTTTCTTGTCCCCGAGCACATTGACAGGAGATTCTATTTGTTGATTTCATAATACTTGACTGTCTAACAAAATCTATTCTGATGAAGTAACAAAATCACCAAACTGGCTTTTACCCTTATTATTTTTGGTAGGAAAGAATTCTTCTAGCTTTTATTAATTTAAGATTTTTTTATTTATTTTACTTACCAACCACAGATCCTTCTTTCATCCCTCCTCGTGCCCCCCCCAGCACAACCTAACTCACTCATCCCCCAATCCCTTCCTCTGAAAAACTAAGACCTCCCATGAGGAATCAGCAAAGCCTAATATATTCAGCTGAGGTAAGTCAAAACCCCTCCATCCTGCATCAAGTCTGTGCAAGGTAATGCCCTCCAAAAAGGCCAGGTCATATACCAGGAATAAATTCTGATCCCACTGTCAGAGGCCCCTTAAACAGACAAAACTGAGTAACTTTCTTCTGTATGCAGACAGCCTAGTCTTATCCTATACAGGGCTCACAGTTGTCAAACTAAAGTTTGTGAGTTCCTGTGAGCTTGGTTCAATTGTCTCTGTAGATTTCCAAGTCATGATATTGACTACCATCCTTACCCCCCCACCCCGTTGCTCAAATAATCTCTTTTCTCTCTCTTCAATAGGACTCCTGAAGAAGAAGGATTCTAAGAAAAATGCATGAATAACTTTGAGAAGGGGAAGTAGATGAGCTCTTATGAGCAAACTGGGACAAGGTTTGGGAGTGACAGAGGGGAGAAGATGGTAGATGAGAACGTAAGGGAATGGTTTGGTCCACTGGGAGAACAATCTTCTAGCTTTTAAAATTCATATATAAGTAAAAAATCTTACTTTTGTTGGTTAGGTTTTTGAAATGATTGAAACAAGTAAAAGAATTGCATGATAATTCTTCACGTCTTTGAAAACAGAAACCGAAGATGATATCAGAATAAGGGGAAGATTTCACACGATCATGAATCAGTAGAATTAAAATAGTAACAGTGGGCATCAGCCAAAAGAATTCTACAGATTCGATGTGTTTTCCATCTAAATTCTAACAGCCTACAGAATGGGAAAATATTGTTACCAACTCCACATATCACAGAGGTCTTATATCTAAAATATATAAAGAACTCAAAAAATTATACCTCAGCAAACCAACTAATTAAAAATTGGTTACAGATCTAAAATGAAATATCAGCAGAGAAACCTCAAGGGCTGAGAAACACTTAAGGAATGTTCAAGATCTTTACTCATCATGGAAATGTTAATCAAATGGTATCTGAGATTCTATCTTAAACTCATCCGAATGGCTGTGGTCAAAAACACAAGTGACAATTCATGCAATAGATGTTATGGAGCAAGGGGAACACTTCTCCTTTGCTGGAGGGAGTGCAAACTTGTATGGCCACACTGTAAATCAATATGGTAGTTCCTCTGGAAACTGGGAATCTATCTAATTTAAGATCCAGGTATACCACTCTTGGTTATATATCCAAAGGGTGCTTCATCCCATCAAAAGACACTTCCTCAAATATATTTGTAGCTTTATTCATACCCACCAGAAACTGGAAACAGCCTAGAAGTCTCTCAGGGAATAAAGTATAAAGAAAATGCAGTGTGTTTACAAATGGAGTATTATTTGGTTATTAAAAATATGACATCATAAAATTTTCAGTCAAATGAGTGGAGCTAGAAGAAAATTATTCTGAGCCAGACAACCCAGACCTCAGAAGACAAACATGATACATACTCACTTATAAGTGGATATTAGTTGAGAGAAGAATAAATAAAAAACAGTTGGTTGTGGCTAATTGGAAAAAATAAATGCTTGTTCATAAAGTTGTTTGAAAGACTATACTCTTAATATGTGGTTTTATAAAATAAGTAAGTAGAAATGATATATTATTAAGGTTCATAAAATTTCTAAAACCTTTTTAGGATCATTCTTGGTTTGATACAATGATTTAAATTCAACTCCCCACTTAGGACATATTTCATACATTCTAAAAACTGTCCCATACAAGTATTTGGTGATTCCATCTCTTGAAGATGGATAAATCTAAGTAGATACTTAAGTAATGCTATAGCTTCCTTCCATAGAGTGACTTACATAAGTGTCATAGATTCCTTTACAGAATTCCGATCATTACTTCTTTGTGTTTCTCTGTTTAGCAAAGATTTTATATATTTAGTGTCTTTGAAGATAAAATAAAACACATTTGGGGGCTGCATTATTTTATTAATGAAAAGAGATATGTTTAATTGTGGTAATGCTTCTCCATAGAAATATTTACCTCCTGCTTAGAGATGATATAATGATTTTCAAAGGATTTCTTGACTTGGGAAATTCTTATATTAGAATACTATTATGGAAGATTTTTATTTCATCTATAGAACCAATATACAAGAAAAAATTTAATAGGATAAATTATTTGTTTTGCTTATCTTCAATTTTTTCTAGTGATTGGGGATTTTTTTATTACTGTATAAGTTTTTCTCTCAAGTAAACATACAGGACAAATGCTCAAAAATGGCAAAATTAGCCAAGGACCTAGTTTTACCCAATTAAAGATAAAAATAATACAAGACTGAAACATTTGAGCCAACTTTGAGAAGAAACAATGAGGTATTCACTAACTGTATGGAAATAAAATATGCTTGCAATTATGCAAACCTTATGAATACATAAGAAATAACTTTTATTGTTTTGTTGTTTTTAATTTCTTGTTTCCATGGCAACCTCTGCATCATGCTACATATGGTCCTTTGGAGATTTCAAAAATATCTTCATAGAAAATGCAAGCTCTCTTACTGTTTTTAATCCCAAGGGGAAAAATGTGCTATAGCAAACTATCACAGTTTAAAATTACATTCAGCTTAATGTTTATAAATATTTAGTATCTATTGAAAATAAGCTTTCCATAAGAAAATATGAAGACATTTATGTTTGGCAGTTCTTTTTAATCTCAGCATTACTCATGGTACTTCTCATAGTATAAGATATAAGAAATTATGCAAGTGTAATGATTTAATAAATAGATGCATTTTCATTTTTTTTTATCTAAAAAATGAGCCAGTAGACACCCCCTTGACATTTTTGATGTATTTGGATTGTTTCTAAATTTCATCCTGCTTTATTTTGAAACAAAGGGATGGTTGCTTCCACTGTTTTTAATCTATTTTACTATCCTCCTTCTCTTATCCCATCAACATAATAAGTCATTAAATTCTATCAAGCTGGTTCTACACTATATATATGAGAAGATACTATGTAAAAGTCCATTTTTCTAAACCTATTTGTGTTCTTTTGGAAAGTCTTAGATAAGTATGACTACTGTGCACATTTTCAAAGGAATTAAATCAAAACTAAGATTGTAACATTTTTAATCTATAAACAAATATCTATATCTGTCTATGCATTTATCTTTAGGTAGTGCTGAATACTATTATAGTCATAATTCAGTTATTTCTCACTATAACTTTATAGCCATGATACTAAACTACGATGCTCAAACTATAAAACAAATACAGGTATCACCAGTTATCCGTGTTGCATTTATATTGCTGCAATAAAATGTCCTGACAAAAAGCAATATAATCCATGAATGGGTTTGTTTGTTTTACAAATCTAAGATATAGGCCAACCTTTCAAGAAATTCCAGAAAGGAGCTGAAGCAGCTACTTACAACACATCTACAGTCAGGAGTAAAAAGACTACAAAAAGATGCTTGCTTTCTTGCTTTCCTGTTTGACCTAGGTTTGTTCTTTCTATTCAGAACTCCTTGCATAGTAAATAATACCACCCAAAACAAATGGGCTGGAATATTTTATATCAATTAACAGTCAAAAAAATAACAGATATCACCAAAGGTCAACCTGATATAAATAAATCTATACAAAGACTATTCCAGCTTGTGCTAAGGTGTGCTAAGTTGTTGGTTAAGACTAATCAGCAAACTATTATATACAAAATTTTAGTTTGTGGTAATGGAGAGTTGGTCAACTGAGCAAATCGATCATTGTGATTATTAGAGTTTCACAGATAAGAATAGAGACTAGTACCATCACTTAGTTAAAGGTTAAATTATTAGTGAACACATGGATGACAAAAATTCCAGATTAGTGAAGTAAATAGGTAAAAATTAACTCTTATTCCTCTATGATTGCATTCTTTTAGTTTTCAATTCTTCAAAAACAAACTTTGCATTCCTAGTTGCAGAGAGTAATTGCCACACAAACATAAATTCACTTTCCTATGAAAGTTCAATATATAGGTTTAATAGAAAAACATTTAAGTTAATTCAGACTTGAATCTTATATTTGGGGAATTGACAGTCTCAACACACTAAGCTATTTATAACATCATCATTTTAAAATTTTATTTTTATTTTTACAGGATAAAGTCTCATTTTTATCCATGTATCTCCTTGTTCAGACTCCCTTTCTCCTCCTGATCAGTCTTCAACCTCTCTTCTCTCCGTCCCCCATTCCCTCCCCAGAAAGGACAAGAGTTCCCTATCAATTCAGTACATCTGGATTTATTTTGAGTCTGTTAAACATAAAATCTATAAAACCCTGTATCAAAAAAGCACCTTTGCCAGTAGATATACTAAAAAGAATGGTGATTTTTTTATTTGTCTTTTTTATTTTTTATTTATTTTTGAATAAAGTCTCATTGTTATCCATATATCTCCTTGTTCAATCTCTCTCCCCCCACTCCTCCCAGTCACTCTTCTCCCCATCTCCTTATCTCCTCCCCAGAAAGGACAGGAGGTCCCAGGGTCACAAGGTGGATTTGTTCAGCATCCACTCCAGGCAAGTTCAATTTCCTCATCCTAATATCAAGACTGGGTCAGGTGTTCCTCTGGAGAGAATGGCTCCAAGGTGCACAGAAACACAGTCTAAACCCTCTACTTGGGGCTACACATACTGCCCATGCCAGTGGACAGTTTCCTATCCTTGGAGGGCTTATTCCTTTTCCAGATGGCTTTTTTTTGATTCAATGAGATTCCCAGAGCTATAGTCATCCATCACTGTGAGAATTTTTCTCATAGTCTCTACCTCTTGATCATATAGTCTCCTCCCCGCTATCAGTTGGACCAGAGACTCAATCCAGTACTCAGCCATGTATCCCTGCCTCAATCTCTATTCATTGTTGGATACAAGTTCTATGATGGCTCTTAGGGTAGTTATTCATTTCATTATTGGGGGTCTTTTTTAGGCAAAGCCTTCAATGTTGTTTGAAGACTAGGGACATCCTGTGAGTTCTTAGAGGTTTCACTCCCCATATTTTCCAACTCCATATTTGCTTCCTCTATTAAGATGTCCATCACTGTTTTTTCTCTCCCTCCTTGTTTCTCTCTTAATCATCTCTCGTGATTTGTTCCCACCTTTTCTTGTTTTAAACCAGTTAAGCACCCAATATAAACTAAAGAGATCTGTATTTTCTATTTCTAGGGAACACCCTGGATGTGTTCCTTAAGTTCTTTCAGATCTCAAGCTACTGTACAGTGGTTCTCATTTGCAGCTTGAGTGTTCTTTACTTTTTGTTTAAAGTCCACTAATGAGTGAGTACATCCCTGCTTATATTTCTGAGTTTGTAATAACCTCGCTCAGGAGGATATTCTCCAAATCCATCAATTTGTCTGTAAATTTTAAGGTATTTGTTTTTCTTACAGCTAAGAAGTACTCCATTGTGTAGATGTACCACAGTTTGTTAATCCATTCTTCAGTTGAGGTGCATCTAGGTTGTTTCAAGGTTCTTGCTATTAAAAATAATGCTACTATGAACATAGCTGAGCTAATGTTTTTGGGATGAGAATGTGTCTTTAGGGTATATGCCTAAGAGTGGTATTGCTGGATCCTTGGGGAGATCAATTCCCAGTTTCCTGAGAAACCACCATCCTGCATTCTAGAGTGGCTGACCAAGCTTATACTCCCACCAACAATGGAGGAGTGTTCCCCTTGCTCCACAACCTCTACAGCATAGTCTGTCATCTGTGTCTTTAATCTTAGCCATTCTATCAGGTATAAGGTGGTATCTCAAAGTTGTTTTGATTTGCATTTCTCTGATGGCTAAAGATGTTGAACACTTTTTTATGTGCATTTCAGCCATTTTTAATTCTTCTGCTGAGAGTTCCCTTTTTAGTTCTGAACCCCATTTTTTGATTGGGTTATTTAGGGCTTTGGGCTCTCGATTCTTGAGTTCTCTATATATTTTAGAGATCAGTCCTCTGTCACTTGGAAGGTTGGTAAAATCTTTTTCCATTCTGTAGGCTGTCATTTAGTCTTATTGTCTGTGTCCTTGGCCTTACAGAAGCTTCTTAGTTTCAAGGGGTCCCAATTCTTGATTGTTGTTCTTAGTGAGTCTGCCACTGGTGTTATATTTAGGAAGTGATCACCTGTGTCAATGCATCAGAAGGTATTTCCCACTTTCTTTTCTATCAATTTCAGTGTAGCTGGGTTCATGTTGAGGTCTTTGATCCTCTTGCATTTCAATTTGTGTAGGATGATAAGTTTGGATCTATTTGTATTTTTCTATAAACTACCATGCAGTTATGCCAAAATCATTTGATAAAGACACTGTAATTTTTTTCTATTGTGTATTTGGGCCTCTTTGTCAAAGATCATGTGTTCATGGATTTTAGATTTCATGTCAGGATCTTCAATTCGATTCCATTGATCCACAAGTCTGTTTTTTATGCGAGTATTAGGTTGTTTGTATTACTGTAGCACTATAATATAACTTGAAGTCAGGGATGGTGATGTCTCCTGAGGTTCTTTTGTTGGGCAAAATTGTTTTTGCAATGTTGGCTTTCTTGTTACTTTAAATGAAATTGAGTAT
This sequence comes from Sigmodon hispidus, assembly GCA_004025045.1. Taxonomy (NCBI): domain Eukaryota; kingdom Metazoa; phylum Chordata; class Mammalia; order Rodentia; family Cricetidae; genus Sigmodon; species Sigmodon hispidus. The sequence goes on from PVIH01006971.1 coordinate 89,525, forward strand.
TGTTTTTTCAATGTCTGTAAAACGTTGTGTTGGGATTTGATGGGAACTGCATAGAATCTGTAGATTGCTTTTGGTAAGGCTACCATTTTACTATGTTGATCCTAACTATTTAAGAACATAAGAACATGGGAGCTCTTTTCATTTTCTGATATCCTCTTCAATTTTTTTCTTCAGTGATTTAAAGTTTTTGTCAAACAGATCAATTACTTCTTTGGTTATAGTTATTTAATGTTATTTGCAGCTTATATAAAGAATAATGTTTCCCTTATTTTTTTCAGCCCTCTTATCTTTAGTGTATAGGAGGGCTACTGATTTTTTTAAGCTAATCTTATATCTTGCTACATTGCTGAAGATGTTAATCAGCTATAGGAGTTTCTTGGTAAAGTTTTGTGGGTGACTCATATATATAATCATATCATCTGCAAATAGAGATAGTTTCACTTCTTTTTCAATGTGTATTCTCTCAATTTCCTTTTGTTCTGCTATTGCTTTAGCTAAAACTTCAAGAACTATGTTGAATAGAAAAGGGGAGAGATGACATCCTTGACTAGTTCCTGATTTTAGTGTGATTGCTTTGAGTTTCTCTCTATTTTGTTTGATATTGGCCTTCAGCTTCTTGTAAATCGCCTTTAATATATTTTAGCATTTCTCCTGTATTCCCAATCTCTCCAGGACTTTTATCAGAAGGAAGTGTTGAATTTTGTCACAGGCTTTTTTAGCATAAGGAGATGATCATGTGGTGGTTTTTTTTCCTTCAATTTGTTTATATGATGAATGACTTTAACAGTTTTTTATATGTTGAACCATCTCTGCATTTCTGGGATGAAGTCTACTTGATCATGGTGAATGATTTTTTTTATATGTTGTTGGATTTGGTTTGCCAGAAATTTGCTGAGTATTGTTGCACTAATTTTCATGAGGGATATTGGTCTGTAATTTTTTTTCTTTGTTTCATATTTGAATAGCTTGGATATCAGGGTGATTGTGGCCTCATAAAAAGAGTTTGGCCATTTTCTGTCAGTTTCTAATGTATGGAACAGTTGTTGAGCATTGGTATTGGAAGCTTCTGTAAGTATCTATTAACTCCATTTGCATCATAACATCTGCTAGACTACTTATTTCTCTGGTAGGTCTCTGTCTTGACCTATCCAAAGGTGAAAGTGGGGTACTTAAGTCTCCCACTATTAGAATGTAACATTTGATGTGTGGTTTAAGTTTTAGTAGTGTTTCTTTTACATATGTAGCTTCCCTTTTATTAGGAACATAAATATTCAGATTGAGATGTCATCTTGATCAATTTTTTCAGAGATGAATAAGTAATTTCTATCCGGGCCACTTTTAATTGATTTTAGTTGAAAGTCTTTTTAGTTATTAGGAAGGCAACACCAGCATGTTTCTTGAGGCCATTTGATTGGAAAAGTTTTTCCCAACCCTTTACTCTGGGCTAGTGTCTGTCTTTGAAGTTGAGGTGTGTTTCTTGTATGCAGCAGAAGGATGGCTTCTGTTTTTGTATTCATTGTGTTAGGGTGTGCCTTTTTATAGGTAAATTGGGTCCATTGATTTTAAGGGATATTAAGGGCCACTGATTGTTATTTTCTGGGGTTTTTTTTTTTTTGGTAGTGGATTGTATGTATTTTTCTCTGGGCTTTTCTTCTGTGGGATTTTTGATTGTGGTTTCATGTGTGTATCTGGGATCCTTAGGTTGGAGCTTTCTGAAGTGTCAGATTGGTAGATCGGTATTGTTTCAGTTTGACTTTGTCATGGAATATCTTGTTTGCTCCATCTACGGTGATTGATAGTTTTGCTGGGTATAATAATCTAGGTTAGCAGCCATGCTCTTTTAGTGTCTATATAATTTCTGGCCAGGACCTTCTTGTTTTCATTGTTTCCATTGAATAGTCTGGTATTATTCTGATGGATCTGCCTTCATAAGTAACTTGACCCTTTTCCTTTGCAGCTCATAATATTTTTTTCTTTTTTCTGTATGTTTTATGAGTTGATTATTATGAGGTAAGCAGAATTTTTGGGGGGTCTAATTTATTTGGTGTTCTGTAAACTTCTTGTATCTTTATAGGCATTTCCTTCTTTAGGATGAGAAAGTTTTCTTCTATATGTTTATTGAATATATTATCTGTGCATTTGATCTGGTATTCTTCTGCTTTTATTCTTATTATTGTCAGGTTTGATCTTTTCATGGTGTCCCAAATTTCCTGGATACTTTGTTTTTGGCTTTTTGGGGTTTAGTGTTTTCTTTGACTGATGTATCTATTTCTACTATTGTATCTTCCACTCCATAGATTCTCTCTTCCATCTCTTGGATTTTCTTGGTTATGCTTGTATCTGTAGTTCCAGCTCTTTTCTTCAGATTTTTATTTCCACCTTTGCCTCATTTTGTTCCTTCTCTATTACTTCTATTTCAGTTTTTAGTTCCTGTAATGTTTCCTTCATTTGTTTGTTTCCCTTTTCTTAGTTTTCTCTCGTAGATTTGTTCATCTCTTCCAATTTTTTGTTTGTGTTTTCTTCTGTTTCTTTAAGGGAATGTTTTATATTTTCTTTTAAAGCTTCTATAATCTTAAAAAAGATGCCTTTAATGTTTCCTTCTGTTTTCTCTTCATTGCTCTGTTTAGGTCTTGGTGTTGTAGAACCACCAGATTCTTTTGGTGGTGCTGTGTTGTTTTTTATATTGTTATATGTATTCTTGCACTGGCATCTGCCTATTGATTCCTTGGTTCGCTCTTAGTCAGCTCTTAGTCATTTTTGGCTACAGCAGTCATGTGTCTCAATTCTGCTCTGGTTTCCTGTGGTGGAGTGTTCTCTGTATGCTGTAAATAAAGGACTGTTTTGGCCTATGCACAGCACAGTAGAAGTGGGTGGAGAATCAGAGCACAGGCAGGTAGGAGAAGGGCAGAGTTAGTCAGTCTCCATCCGACCCCCAAAGAACACAGATATGTAAGAGATACAGGCCAGGTGAGCTGCGGGCCACGTGGTAGACAGATTAATGGAAATGGGTTGAATTAAGATGAAAGAGCTAGCTAGTAATGTGCTTAAGACATGGGACAAACAGTATAAAGTATATAAGTGTCTGATTCATTTCTTTGGGGGACAAAAGCCACCGTGGATCAGGGTCCAAACCTCCAGGCCCAAAAGGGCCCGGGAAAACTTACTACAACAGTTTCCAGGTCTGTCTAACCTCTTACAATGCTCTGGACTCAGAGTCTGCAGTATCACTTACTCTGGTCTAGACACTGTTTGCTCTTGATCCAAAGACATTTTTCTGTGATGACACAGCTTGCATTGGATGCAGGAATCAGCTGTGTGATGTATCTTCTGCTATGTGTACCTGGACATCATTGGGGAAGGTCTCTCTCCAGTTTGGTTTAGGGCAGGATGCACATGAGGTCAGATGAGGTCAGATCTTGGAGTGTGCCTCCAGCCTAGGAGTGGCTGTCTTTGTGTGGCCTAAAGTTAGAACCCTCTCACCTTTCACTCTGCTATGGACATGGGGTCCACTTGGTCCCATAGCTTAATCTTCTAAAGTTTTCGTATTCATGTATTTACCATTGTAGTTAAGTCATGCACAATTGCCTTTTATACCTTATTTACTAATTAAATACAACATGTTAATGTAATAATGTTTATGACTTAATAAATTAAAATGTGGTAAATTATATAGAACAAATGTGCTTCAATTTCTTCATGAATGGTCAATATTTTATAAAAATTTAAAAAATAATCTTTCCTATGTTGAATTTTTATAATACTTTATTGTAGGGCATTTTTATATGCTGTAAAATGTGTTGTTTTCATTGGTTCAGTAAAGACCTAAATAGCCAATAGCTCGTCCCGAAGAGGTTAAGTGGGTCTTACATACAGAGAGAGAAAGAGCTTGCTGGGTGAAGAAGTGTGGACTCACAGAAGATTCAAGGAGAAGCAAAATGAAATTGTTCTACTGTAAAATCATAGTGAGCCATGTGGTAGTAAAAACATTAAAAATATGGGTAAGTTTAAATTGTAAGAGTTAGTAAAAGACTAAGCTACTAGTAAAGCATTTATAGCTAATAATAAGTGTCTGTGTGGTTATTTGAGGGCTGACAGGACAGAAAATTCTTATACTGTAGAAATTAAATTGCACTGTAATAAGCTTTTTTTTCAGTTAGATGACTAAAGCATTTATAAAATCATAATAGTGAGGATAATTATTTTAATTCTTTGGTATTAAGAATTTTTATTACAATCATATTTCTATTGAAAAAATAGTGACCTATATAAATTAAATATAATTAGATTTTTAAAAAGATATACTGAGAATTTTATATTTTTTGGAGAAGAAAAATCAACTCTGTGCAAGTTCATATTTTTCCTGTGATTATTTCTTTTTTTAATTTTGACTTCTAATATTTATTTACAACTGCCTATTTTTTATTTATTCTTAAATATATTTTGTTAACTAATATATTTAACAAATGGTGTTGGCATAGCAGGATGGCAGTGTGTAGAAAAATGCAAATAGATCCGAGCCTGTCACAATGAACAAAACTCAAATCCAAGTGGATCAAAGACCTCAACTTAAACCCAACCACTTTGAATTTCATAGAAAAGAAAGTGGGAAATACACTTCTACAAATTGGCACAGGTGACCACTTCCTAAATATAACACCAGTGGCACAGACACTAAGACCAACAATCAATAAGTAGGATCTCCGGAAGCTAGGAAGCTTCTGCAAAGCCAACAACACTGTCAATAGGACAAAACGACAACCTACAGAATGGGAAAAGATTTTCACCAACCTTACAAGTGATAGAGGACTGATCTCTAAGATATATGAAGAGCTCAAGAATCTAGAGCCCAAAACCTTGAATAACCCAATCAAAAAATGGGGTACAGATCTAAAAAGGGAATTCTCAGCAGAGGAACTACGAATGGCTGAAAGGCACCTGAAAAAGAGCTCATCATCCTTAGCCATCAGAGAAATGCAAATCAAAACAACTTTGAGATACCACCTAACACCTGTTAGATTGGCTAAGATAAAAGACACAGATGACAGCCTATGTTGGAGAGGATGCGGAGCAAGGGGAACACTCCTCCATTGTTGGTCTTAGTGTATATGCCAATTTGTAGAAGTGCATTTCCCGCTTTCTTTGCTATCAAGTTCAAAGTGGCTGGGTTTATGTTGAGGTATTTGATCCACTTGGATTTGAGTTTTGTGCAGGGTGACAGGCTTGGATCTATTTGCATTTTTCTACAAACTTCCATCCAGCTATGCCAACACCATTTGTTAAATATACTGTCTTTTTTCCATTGAATGTTTTGGGCCTCTTTGTCAAAGATCAGGTGTTCATAGGTTTTTGGGTAATGTCTGGATCCTCAATTTTATTCCATTGATCCACAATTCTGTTTTTATGCCAGTACCAGGCTGTTTTTATTACTGTAGTTCTATAGTATAGCTTGAAGTCAGGGATGGTGATACCTCCTGAGGTTCTTTTGTTGAGTAAAATTGTTTTGGCAATCCTGGCTTTCCTGTTATTCCAAATGAAATTGAGTATTGTTCTTTCAAGGTCCAAAAAATATTGTGTTGAGATTTTGATGAGCAGTGCATTTAATCTGTAGATTGCCTTTGGATCAGAAACACCCTGGACTGACCCTTTGGATCCCACTCCACCTAAAGGAACACCTGACTCACTCTTGAGGGAGAGGGGACAAAACTGGATTTTCCAGGGGTGGAGACTGATCTAAGCATTATTGGGTCAGTGGGAACATAGGACTGTCTGCTCCCTGCCCAGGGAGGGGATGGGGAGTTGTGTAGAAGAAAAAATGACCTGATGTGGCAGAAGGGGGAAGGGACCTTGAATAAGGATATACAGGGATGAAAAAGAAAAAATTCAGAGGGAAAGCTGAACACAAAGTAGATATATGTGTAGTAATCTTACAAAAAAAAAAAAGCTCTTAATTCAAGTTCTAGTTTCTTAAGGCATGAAGTCAGGATATTGATCTCTACTCACTCTTGTATGTTTTTGGTAGAAATTATATGAAATAAATTTAATTTATTATTTATGATTAAAGCCATGAAGCTTTATTTGTATTGATGTAATCAGGCAGCCTGGTCCCTGATCTTTTATTATGCTCAGTTTCAAAAGAAATTCCTACTTAAATTCAGCTCATATGCTACTGTCCTTTCTCCAATGTAGATGCAAAAAATACAAATGAAAAAGAAAAAGATTAAATATATGCATTAACTTGCAATGCAGTGATAAAGAATATGAACCTTGTTACTAGGCTGTCTTAGGTGATAATAAGTTTTCTGACCCATTTTAAATTACTTAAACTCATTATAATTTATTTACTTCAATTATAAACAGTAAAATGGAAATAAGAATAACTTTAAGCAACTGAATGATAATTAATGGCTCAATATATGTGACAATTGTAAAGTAATTAATAGAATATTTGGAATTAGAATATAATAAGCTATATAGAATTGTTTCATCCATATATGCATTGCATATGGCTTATATTTTGTCTGTTTTATGAACAGCACTTGTTGTAATGCTTGCTGTAAGATGCAGTAAATAGAAAAGTACCTAACACACAATTTTGCATCAATAAAAATGCTTCTTCTTGCTCTTATTTTTATGTCTTTTAAAATTATTACTCATGTCATTTCTATCATGCAAAGAAACTGACAATTAAGTTATCATTCTTGCCAAAATATTTTCATATTAATTTTTATAGAATTTGAAATTATTTTAAATGAAATAAAAAACACTACTGAAAATGTAGTGGCTGATTTTATATTTCAAAATTATGACCAAGAAGATATTGGGTTATTAATCTAACTTTGGAAAACTGATTCTATTGTACATTTTATTATTAATTTTGTTCCATCTGTTCTTTATCAGAAGTGGAAATTACTTTAAAAATAAATATGATAGCTTAATTATTAAAGTTGTTTTTGATTTATCAAAAATTTACAAACACAAGAGCCAAATATAAGTCTGACAGTTTCCCTGTGATTAACATCTTGTATTGAAGAAATACTTAACATAACCAGAGGGCTAAAAACCATATCTTACTGTTCACCAATCTCTACTTTTGGTTTGGATTTTATTACTTATAATGGTTCCAAAACTGCAGCTAGGGTATTATGTTACCCTTTATTGTATAAACTTCTGAAGAGATATCAACAGTATATAGTCACACCAGATAGGGTGTCAAAGATAGAATGAAATAAATTATTGTACCTAAGTAATTTGGTGAATTGAGTTCAGCTGAGGTTGCTATTAGACACATGGGTTAGGAATTAAATACAAGAAACAATAAAATTATGAATGGTTAGTACACAAGAAAAAAATAAAATCTCTCATCTAGCAACTATTTAATGTCTATAAGTCCTTTCAGAGATGGGGGTTTCATGAAGCCCTTGTCACTCTATGATAGAAATTCAGACTTGGATCCAAACTTGGGCAAGTGTCTTAAAAATAATCCTAGCTGCTGCAAAATTTACAGTTATTATAATACTTTCGTTTTCATAGGTTGCTAGATTTTGTGATTTGGATGAATTTAACAGTTCAAAAGCATTCTTAACTAGTTGGCATTAAATTATTCAATATTTTTTAAAGTTGTCATGATTATGGATGTTGGAGAAGAATATGGAAAATCCTCCTTAACCACAAATAATGTCAACTTTGATTTTTTGGGCATGGCATTAAAGGTTAAATTTTGTGTCAGTGAGTGTTTATACAACCACTTAATATTTATCAATCCTTTTATATAAGCAATTGCCAGTGAATAATTTTTATGCTCTACTCTGTTGACAGAACCTATTTCTCACTGCCATTTATTAAGGAGTGGATAGATCACCACTTCCAACAGGAGCATCTACACTGATTGTGTAGTGTAGCTCAGTATTACACAAGTCTGATCACTCCACTATTTAATAATTTAACTATGTATTACCAATAAGTATTGTATTGGCTGATTTTTGTGTGTCAACTTAACAAAACCTAGAATCATCATAGAGGATGGTGCCTCATATGAAGAATCCCTCAATGATATCCAGCTGTAAGGTATTTTCTCAGAGATAAACAGGGGAGGTTCCAGCCCAGGTGGGTAGTGTCATCCCTCAGCTATTGGGATCTACAAGAAGATGGGCTGATTAAGCCAGAGAAGCAACTCAGCACACATTCATGGCCTCTACATCATCTCTTGCCTCCAGGATCCTGTCCTGTTTGAATTCCTGTCCTAACTTCAGTGATGTACAGTAACACTGAAGTGTCAGCCTAATAAACGCCTTTCTCCCCAGCTTGTTTTTTGGTCATGGTGTTCCATCATAGCAATAGAAACCCCAACTAGGAGATGTAATTAGGATATTTACTTAACAATTTTAGTTATAATCCAATATTATTTAATACTGTTTGCTCTAACATTCTCAAGGTTTACTCTCATTTTCCATAGACATGCCACACTTCTTTGGTCTCTCAACTCCTTCTTGGAATCTAACATCACACATAGATTATGAGAATATGACAACCAGACTACTGCTCCCAAGACTCTGCCTAAGACTTCTTCAAACACTACAAGAATGTTTTCCTATAGTAAAAACAAAACTCAAAGATTGGATGGACCTCCTCCTTGTCTTTTAGAAGGCAGTCCAATAAGTTCTCTCTAGCCAGTGTATGCTTTTGTAAACAGCAACATATAGTTACAGAAAAATGATACTTATTTTACTTATCTCAGACTATCAATATGATTTTCAAGGATTTCTCAAATTTCTGAAATTGTTTATCCCATAAGACTACAAAGGAACTGCCATCATATGTCATAGGAAGCATGGGGTAAAACAAGGCCTGGGAGTTTCCATCAGTTAGTGACCTGAGAAAGAGCATGGTTCCAATTACATTTTTTGGTGCTTAAAATATCTTAATAATTCTTACCAAGTACAATGGCTCACAGTACAATATCTCTGAAAGAAAATTCATCATTGTAGTCAGAAGCTTCTCTGTCCTGCCTGGCTGGTCCCTTGTCCACAGAGTCTGAAAGAAAAACACAGAGGCTTATATATATATTACAATCTGATTGGCCTACTGCTCAGGCATATTACTATTTAACTCTTATATTTCAAGTCAACCCATATTTCTATTTATGTTTAACCACGTGTCTCTGCCTCAAACTCTATTCATTGTTGCATGTAAGTACAATGATGACACTTGGGGTGGCTATTAATTTGATTATAGGGGAAGAATTATCTAGGCAACGCCTTTGCTATTTGTTGGAGACCTGTGAGTTCTTGTAGATGACCTGGTCTTTTTCCAATGGCACATTGACTTCCAGGGTCTTTGATTGGTTTCCATTGATCCATAAGTCTGTTTTTATGCCAGTACCAAGCTGTTTTTGTTACTATAGCTCTATAGTATAGCTTGAAGTCAGGGATGATGATGCTTCCTGAAGTTCTTTTATTGAGCAGGATTGTTTTGGTGATCCTGGGTTCCCTGTTATTACAAATAAAGTTGAGTGTTGTTCTTTCAAGGTCTGTAAAAAACTTGTGTTGGGATTTTGATGAGTATTACATTAAATCTGTAAATTGTTTTTGGTAAAATTGCCATTTTTACAGTGTTGATCCTACCTATCCAGGAACATGGGAAATATTTCCATTTTCTGATACCACCTTTAATTTTTGTCTTCAGTGACTTAAAGTTGTTGTCAAAGAGGCCTGCTACTTCTTTGATTAGAGTTATGCCGAAATATTTAATGTTGTTTGCAGGTGTTATGAAGGATGATGTTTCTCTAATTTTTTTCTCAACCCTATTATCTTTTTTGAGTTGATCTTGTACCCTGCTACATTGCTGAAGGTATTTATGAGCTGCAGGATTTCCCTCATAGAATTTTGAGGTCATTAATGTATACAATCATATCATCTCCAAATAGAGAGAGTTTCATTTTAGTGGGATTGCTTTAAGTTTTTGTCCATTTAGTTTGATTTTGTCTGTCAGGTTGCTCTATATTGCCTTTATTTTTTTTTCTTCTTTTTATAGAATAAAGTCTCATTTTTTATTCATGTTTTCCCTTGTTAAAACTCTGTATTTAGGCATTTCCCCTGTATTCCTCACTTTCCCACGGCTTTTATCATAAAGGAGTGTTGGATTTTGTCAAAGGATTCTTCTACATAAAATGAGGTAATCATGTTTTTTTTTTTTTTAATTTGTTTATATGTTAAGCCATCCCTGCACTTCCAGGATGAAACCTAATGATCATGGTGAATGATTTATTTTTAATGTCTTTCTTTCTTTTTTCTTTTTTTAATTATAAATAAAGTCATATTTTTTTTTCCATGTATACCCTTGAGGGAGGGAGGAATGTGAATTTTTTATTTTTATTTTATTTATTATTATTATTATTAACAAAGAAGTCATGCTTTCTATCCCTGTATATCATTATTCAAGGTCCCTTCCCACTCCCAACACATCAAATCATTTTTCTTCTCCACAACTCCCCATCCCCTCCCTGGGCAGGGAGCAGACAGTCCAGTGATCTCACTGACCCAGTATTGCTTAGTTCAGTCTCGACTCCTGGCAGATCCAGTTTTGTCCCCCTTCCCTCAAGAGTGAGTCGGGTGTTCCTTTAGGTGGAGTGGGATCCGAAGAGTCAGTCCAAGGTGTTTCTGATGCCAAGCTGTTCAGTGGTTGTGGTTTGCTGCTTGGGCATGCTTGGCTTTTTTCTTGTTTGTTTGTTTAGAGACCGCTAATGAGTGAGTACATTCCCTGCTTATCTTTCTGAGTTTGTGATACCTTGCTCAGGAAAATATTCTCCAAGTCCATCCATTTGCCTGCAAATTTTAGGATATCATTTTTTCTTACTGCTGAGTAGTACTGCATTGTGTAGATGTACGACAGTTTGTTAATCCATTCTTCAGTTGAGGGACATCTAGGTAGTTTCCAGGTTCTTGCTATTACAAATAATGCTGCTATGAACATAGTTGAGCTAAAGTCTCTGGAGTATGACTGTGCATCATTAGGGTATACACCCAGATGTGATAATGCTGGGTCCTGGGGGAGACTGATTCTCAATTTTCTGAGAAACCACCATACTGCATTCCAAAGTGGCTGAACAAGCTTACACTCCCACCAAAAATGGAGGAATGTTCCCCTTGCTCTGCATTCTCTCCAACATAGGCTGTCATCTGTGCCTTTTATCTTAGCCAATCTAACAGGTGTTGGGTGGTATCTCAAAGTTGTTTTGATTTGCATTTCTCTGATGGCTAAAGATGATGAGCATTTTTTCAGGTACCTTCAGCCATTCCTAATTCCTTGGCTGAGAATTCCCTTTTTAGATCTGAATCCCATTTTTTGATTGGGTTTTTCAAGGTTTTGGGCACTAGATTCTTCAGCCCTCTATATATCTTAGAGATCAGTCCTCTATCACTTGTAGGGTTGATGAAAATCTTTTTTCATTCTGTAGGTTGTCATTTTGTCTTATTGACAGTGTCCTTGGCTTTGGAGAAGCTTCCTAGCTTCAGGAGATCCCACTTATTGATTGTTGGTCTTAGTGTCTGTGCCACCGGTGTTATATTTAGGAAGTGGTCGCCTGTGCCAATTTGAAGAAGTGTATTTCTCATTTTCTTTTCTATCAAGTTCAAAGTGGCTGGGTTTATGTTGAGGTTTTTGATCCACTTGGATTTGAGTTTTGTGCAGGGTGACAGGCTCAGATCTATTTGCATTTTCTATACACTTTCATCCAGCTAGGACAACATCATTTGTTAAATATACTATCTTTTTTCCATTGAATGTTTTGGGCCTCTTTGTCAAAGATCAGGTCTTCGTAGGTTTTTGGGTTAATGTCTGGATCCTCAATTCTATTCCATTGATCCACAAGTCTGTTTTTATGCCAGTACCGGCTGTTTTTATTACTGTAGCTCTTTAGAATAACTGGAAGTCACTGATTGTGATAACTCCTGAGGATCTTTTGTTGAGTAAAATTATTTTGGCAATCCTGGCTTTCCTGTTAATCCAAATGAAACTGAGTATTGTTCTTTCAAGGTCCAAAAAATATTGTGTTGGTATTTTGATGGGCAGTGCATTGAATCTGTAGATTGCCTTTGGTAGAATTGCCATTTTTACTATGTTGATCATACCAATGCAGGAACATGGGAGAGCTTTCCATTTTCTGATATCCTCTTCATTTCTTTCTTCAGTGATTAAAAATTTTTGTCAAATAGGTCTGTTACTTCTTTGGTTATAGTTACTCCAAGGTATTTAATACTATTTGCAGCTATTATGAAGGGTAATGTTTCCCTTATTTCTTTTTCAGCTTTTCTATCTTTAGTGCATAGAAGACATACTGATTTCTTTGAGTTAATCTTGTATACGGCTACATTGCTAAAGGTTTTTTTCAGTCGTAGCAGTTCCTTGGAAGAATTTTGTAGGTCACTTATGTATACAATCATATCATCTGCAAATAGAGATAGTTTCACTTCTTTTCCAATTTGTATCCCCTTGATCTCTTTTTGTTCCCTTATTGCTTTAGCTAAAACTTGGAGAACTATATTGAATAGATAAGGGGAGACAGGATATCCTTGTCTAGTTCCTGATTTTAGTGGGATTGCTTTGAATTTTTTTCCATTAAGTTTGATACTGGCTGTCGGCTTCTTGTAAATCACCTTTATTATTTTTAGGTATTCTCCCTATATTCCTGAGCTCTCCAGGGCTTTAATCATAAAGGAGTGTTGGATTTTGTCAAAGGATTTTTCAACATCAAAGGATATGATCATGTGGTTTTGTTCCTTCAGTTTGTTAATATGATGGATAATATTTATAGTTTTTCTTATGTTAAACCAGCCCTGCATTTCTGGGATGAAGCCTACTTGGTCATGGTGGTTGATATGTTTTATACATTGTATATGGTTTGCCAAAATTTTGTTGAGAATTTTTGCATCAATATTCATGAGGGAAATCAGTCTATAATTCTCCTTCTTTGTTGTGTCTTTGAGTGGCTTAGGAATTAGGGTGATTGTGGCCTCATAAAAGGAATTTGGCAATATTCCTTCAGGTTCTATTGTGTGAAATAGTTTGAAGAGTAATGATAGTAATTCTTCTTTGAATGTCTGGTAGAATTTGGTACTGAAACCAGCTGGACCAAGGCTTTTATTTTTGGGGAGGTTTTTAAAGACAGCTTCAATTTTCTTTTTTTTTTTTTCTTCTTTATTTTATATTTATCAAAAAAACTGTAAAAAGAATTTAAAAATGCCGAAGAGTTAACAATAACTATACAGAGGATAATAATCATAAGCATGGCTTATCAAGGGTGGAAATGCAAATAAGATTACTACACATATATTTTCTTTGTGTTCAGCTTTCCCTCTGAATTTTTTTTTTCTATCCCTGTACATCTTTATTGAAAGTCTCTTCCCCCTCCCACCACATCTGATCATTTTTCTTCTCTGCAACTCCCCATCCCCTCCCTGGGCAGGGAGCAGACAGTCCTATGGTCACACTGGCCCAATAATGCTTGGATCAGTCTTCACTACCGGCCAAATCCAGTTTTGTCCCCCCTCCCTCAAGAGTGAGTCAGGTGTTCCTATAGATGGACTGGGGTTTGAAGGGTCAGACCAGGGTGTTTCTGATCCCAAGCTGTTCAGTAGTTGTGGTTTGCTGCTTGGGCATGTTTGGCTTTTTTCCTGTTTGTTTGTTTAGAGACCACTAGTGTGTGAGTACATCCCCTGCTTATCTCTCTGAGTTTGTGATACTTCGCTCAGGAGGATGTTCTCTAAATCCATCCATTTGCCTGCAAATTTTAGGATATCATTTTTTCTTACTGCTGAGTAGTATTACATTGTGTAGATGTATCACAGTTTGTTAATCCATTCTTCAGTTGAGGGACATCTAGGTTGTTTCCAGGTTCTTGCTAATACAAATAATGCTGCTATGAACATAGATGAGCTAATACCTTTGGAGTTTGAATGTGCTTCTTTAGGTTATACACCCAGAAGTGGTATTGCTGGGTCCTTGGGGAGATTGATTCTCAATTTTCTGAGAAACCTCCATATTGTATTCCAAAGTGGCTGAACAAGCTTACAATCCCACCAACAATGGATGAATGTTCCCCTTCCTCCGCATCCTCTCCAGCATAGGCTGTCATCTGTACCTTTTATCTTAGCCAATCTAACAGGTGTTAGTTGGTATCTCAAAGTTGTTTTGATTTGCATTTCTCTGATGGCTAAGAAATGAAGAGAACTTTTTCAGGTGCCTTCCAGCCATTCCTAGTTCCTCTGCTGAGAATTCCCTTTTTAGATCTGAACCCCATTTTTGATAGGGTTATTCAAGGTTTTGGGATCTAAATTCTTGAGCTCTTTATATACCTTAGAGATCAGTCCTCTGTCACTTTTGGGGTTGGTGAAAATCTTTTCCCATTCTGTAGGCTGGTGTTTTGTCCTATTGACAGTGTCCGTGGCTTTGCAGAAGCTTCACAGCTTCAGGAGATCCCACTTATTGATTGTTGGTCTTAGTGCCTGTGCCACTGGTGTTATATTTAGGAAGTGGTGGTCTGTGCCAATTTGTAGAAGTGTATTTCCCACTTTCTTTTCTAACAAGTTCAAAGTGGTTGGGGTTAAGTTGAGGTCTTTGATCCACTTGGATTTGAGTTTTGTGCAGGGTGGCAGGCTCGTATCTATTTGCATTTTTCGACACACTTCGTTCCAGTTATGCCAACACCATTTGTTAAATATACTATCTTTTTTCCATTGAATGTTTTGGGTCTGTTTTTCAAAAATCAGGTGTTCATAGGTTTTTGGGTTAATGTCTGGATCCTCAATTCTATTCCACTGGTCCACAAGTCTGTTTTTATGCCAGTACCAGGCTGTTTTTAATACTGTAGCTCTATAGTATAGCTTGAAGTCAGGGATGGTGATACCTCCTGAGGTTCTTTTGTTGAGTAAAATTATTTTGGCAATCCTGGCTTTCCTGTTATTCCAAATGAAACTGAGTATTGTTCTTTCAAGGTCCAAAAAATATTGTGTTGGGATTTTGATAGGCAGTGCATTGAATCTGTAGATTGCCTTTGGTAGAATTACAATTTTTACTATGTTGATCCTACCAATCCAGGAACATGGGAGAGCTTTCCATTTTCTGATATCCTCTTCAATTTCTTTCTAAATGATTTAAAATTTTTGTCAAATAGGTCTGTTACTTCTTTGGTTATAGTTACGCCAAGGTATTTAATACTATTTGCAGCTAAAATGAAGGGTAATGTTTCCCTTATTTCTTTTTCAGCTCTTCTATCTTTAGCGTATAGAAGGGCTACTGATTTCTTTGAGTTTACCTTGTATCCTGCTACATTGCTGAAGGTGTTTATCAGCTCTAGCAGTTCTTTGGAAGAATTTTGTGGGTCACTTATATATACAATCATATCATCTGCAAATAGAGATAGCTTCATTTCTTCTTTTCCAATTTGTATGCCCTTAATCTCTTTTCGTTCCCTTATTGCTTTAGCTAAGACTTCGAGAACTATATTGAATAGATAAGGGGAGACAGGAGATCCTTGTCTAGTTCCTGACTTTAGTGGGATTCCTTTGAGTTTTTCTCCATTAAGTTTGATACTGGCTGTCAGCTTCTTGTAAATTGCCTTAATTATATTTAGGTATTCTCCCTATATTCCTGATCTCTCCAGGGCTTTAATCATAAAGGAGTGTTGGATTTTGTCAAAGGCTTTTTCCGCATCTAAGGATATGATCATGTGGTTTTGTTCCTTTAGTTTGTTAATATGATGGATAACATTTACAGTTTTTCGTATGTTGAACCAGCCCTGCATTTCTGGGATGAAGCCTACTTGGTCATGGTGGATGATATCT